>BDGG01000001.1:8946744-9056710 GCA_001949185.1 Ramazzottius varieornatus
ATTTGCCCACCTCCCATATGCGTAACAGGTTCTGATTATGAAAAAGCTGGAAAGTATGAATTTACAAGCAAAAAACCAAGAAATGGGTAAGAAAGTATGGTTTTAGTCTGCTTCCACCCAGTATTCGACCATATTCCGACCGAAACACTGCTTCATAATCAGGCCTGTTACGTATACGAATGTAGTATGCTGCGAACTTTCTGACCCTTTTTTCAATAGGGATCGAGTCAAGGAGCTTTGCGCCGGCAAAGCTGTGAAAGGATTTGAGATTAAGCCTAGGAAGGCCTTCCGGTGGAGAAAGCGGATTTTGCCCTTTGGGCTGTTGGGATGCCGTTGGGGAAGATAGGTTCTATTTTCTCTTGTTTTTATCCTACAATAACGGCTAGCGCATGCAGCTGGAAGTTTCACTAGAAAGTGTGGTTCTTGGGAACTGACCCTGACCTTGCAGCCATTTCCAGTTTCGAGTGGCGCGCAGCGTTGACGCTGCACTATTTAATCAAAAATGAATGCAACTGATGAATGCATGATCAAGTAGAGCTGTCCTATTGTTCTTTCCTATTGTGAGCCACCGTTGCCACATGCGCCCGTTGGGTTATCACCAAGTGCGGCGCAGCTCTCGTCCTCACCAACGCACCCAGTATCAGTCTTGCCCCTTGATGTTTTCCTGTAATGAGCACTTCTTGCCAGATAGTTTAACCTGGGAAGAAATGCGCCTGTCAGGAAGTCTACGTATGTTAAGAGCTTTCGTCAAACTAAAGCCAGTCTTGTTCCGATACGACAGCGGAACTGATTGAAAGCCGGCCGCCCATGTTAAGTCTATGGCTATTAGCAGGACTGAATTCTGCCTTATGCATTAAAATACATTGCATCGGAACAACATTAACCAAAGCAGCGTTTCTGTTAGCGAGGGTCAGCGGAAGCCGCCAAAATCCTATCCGGCGTCAGGAGACAAGGATAGCGCAGTACTTTTTGATAAGATAGCGCTAATCAGCTGTTACACAATGTCAAGGAGGTGTAGTCGCCTTTAGATAAGCCATCATCACTTTCTCAAATTATAATACCAACCTCTCATCAAATTAGAAGAAAGTCGGTAAAGCGAGGGACTAGACAGCGCAATACGGGCTGCAACTGTCAAGTTGACCGACAGCTACCTACAGCAATTATTCAGGATGGGAGTATCCAGCGCAGCCCAGGCTGGCGGGGTGAGAAACTGACCAGCAAGCTGCCTTGCCACTTCCCGCCACCATCTCCTGACGCTTTTTACCTTTTTCAGGGTGTCACAAAGACGTTGGCCTTCTCCATCTTCACTGCCGCCTTTGGATCTTCCTTCTTGTTCGGATACCACATTGGCGTCATGAATGCTCCTCAAACGGTCAGCTGCTGTACAACTATGAGCATTCCTTTGACGCTACCCTTGCTGGTACAGATTTAGCGGCGCAGTACATGCATGCTTTTCTTTCCACACAGATTATCGGCTTGTGGATTCGCCAGGTCAAGTGCAAACGGAACAATGGGGTTGTCAGTCAGGAAGAAGGTGAAAGCGACGACGTGTGGTGCTCCAAACTGGACGCTGCTGGCGAAACCAACATGTTCAAGAATGTGGAGCTGAATACCCTGTGGACCCTTATCGTGGCCATGCTGTCAACGGGGGCCCTCATCGGCGCACTCTCCACCAACTTCTTTGCCACCAAATTTGGCAGGTCGGTCCATCCAACCCTTCGTCCCCTCTTTCCACTAACAAATGGCACTGGATAAGCAATTTCTGACGTAGACGAACCACCTTGTGGTACAACAGCTTGACGGGAATCTTGGCGGCGGCCATCTTGGGTTTCGCCTATTTGGCCAACTCTTTTGAGATGCTGATTGTTGGACGCCTCATTGCTGGCTTTAACGCCGGTAAGCTTTATTTCGATCATGGCTTCTTAAGTGAAAACTGATATCCACACATTGTGTGAAAGCTCGGCATGTAGACTGGGCCAGATTGTTCTACCAAGTGGCGCACCTACCCAGTATCACTGGGCGAAGGGGTACGCCACTTGCATGACGGATGTTGTCCAGTTTGCCTTTGGTCCCAGTTGTATAGTATGAATATTAATATTAGGTATCAGCTCGGGCCTTCCTCCAATGTACTTTAGCGAGATATCGCCGGCCTCACTGAGAGGAGCCTTAGGGACGGTCCACCAGTTGTCCATCGTCATTGCCATCTGGTTCTCGCAAATCTTTGGCCTACCCTACATCCTGGGCAACGAGTGGGGATGGCCCATCCTGCTGGGCTTCAGTGCAGTGCCCGCAGTGTATCAACTGGTCGCTCTGGCCTTTTGCCCGGAATCGCCCACCTACCTTTATGTGGAGAAACGAGAGGAAATCGCCGCCCGCAGTGGTACGTCGGCATATCATTCTCCACAGGGGCCCAGTCTTGCAGCTGACACTTGCTGCTGTACTTTCAGCGCTGATCAGGCTGCGCGGAACGTCCAACGTGGAAGCCGAGCTGGAGGAAATTCGCCAGGAGTATGAAAAGACCAAGAATGACCCGGCCATCTCCATCGCCGACCTCTTCAGAGACAGCTTCCTGAGGCAAGTCACCCTCATTGCCGGGGGCTTGATGCTGTGCCAGCAGCTCTCCGGCATCGACGCCGTACGTCCCACCCCCCATGACATGTCTTGCCACCAATGAACATAAGAAGAGTCAGTTTCTGACAAATGTTGCAGGTGATGTTTTACTCGACGGCCATCTTCAAGTCGGCCGGCCTACAGGAAGGCAATCAAGCGGTTTACGCCACCATCGCCACTGGTGGCGTCAACGTCCTCATGACCGTCGCCTCTCTCTTCCTGGTGGAGAAAGCCGGCCGCAAAGTCCTCCTCTTGATCGGGTTGGTCCTTAATTCTGCCCAACTTGCAGAAGCCTACAGACCAGACAATACTGTATAATTATCAGCCCAACCATTTGAGAAATGGTATTATTATGGCAACAGGTACAGCGGCATGCTGGTCTTCATGACGCTGCTAACCATCTTCATGTTGCAAACCGTAAGTGCAGCCCAAGCAGCCTCAGTGCAGCTAGGATGCCTCTTGTATGCCGCGATCCATGGTCCGACATGGTGACGTTGTAGAAAGCCACGGAGCCACCGGTGGAAGAAGCTCGGCCTATCGGCGGCATGAATCCCTTCGCTATCGGTAGCACCATCTGTCTCATCGGCTACATCGTCTTCTTCGCCACGGGACCAGGTTCGTAACGTAACCGTACCCCGTAACGTCAACAATAACCCGATGGCTGAAACTGACAGGCTCGATCCCATGGTTCCTGGTGTCTGAGCTCTTCACCACCGCACCACGCGCGGCTGCCACCAGCGTGGCCGTTGGTGTCAACCGCTTCTGCAGCCTGCTCATCGCCATCACCTTTCCCTACTTGAACGTACGATCAACGCCACTTCCTCCTTCGTCTTAAACGGCAGATATATCAACGGCTGAAAGGATATAATATATCCAATCTTGTCTTTATAGAACGCCATCAACGAGTACACCTTCATCATCTTCGTCACCATCCTGACGCTTATCATCATGTTCACAAAGTTTTTCGTCATCGAAACAAAAGGCAAAACAACGGAGCAAGTGCAACATGAGCTTCGATACGGAAGTAAGCATCGAGCGATACAGGGGGACGACGTCAAGTACCCAAGCAGGCCTCCATTGGGAGTCGATCAAGCCGAAGCCCGCCTCTAGAAAGAGCAGAAACAACTAGTATCCATCCAGTAGGGCCACCTAGCTCATGTATCAGACTTGTCACTGTAGATTTGCTCGAATGCCTGGTTGAAAGTTTGATGTGCCAGACGACCACCGCCTTTGGTCACCAGCGAGCCGTTATGGTTAAAGGTCATCTGGCTGAAGGACGGGCTATTTTGCAGGCTTGCCGCCCTGCTGTGATTCCTGCTGGCCTTGCCCGATACTGACAGACATTGATAGTAATCCAACGGTTCCATAAAGTGCAACGAGCCTTCGCCCTTCTCTTTCATCCATTTCCCCTGCACACTGCTTTTCAACGAACTGCCATCGTCAGCAGAAGCCACATGTCTTTGCGGGTTAGGCTTGATGGACATGGTGGGGCTATTCATTTCTTTGGCCTGTGAATGCAAGCTGGAAATGAGAGAGAGGGAGGAAAGGCTTCTGGCCGAGGTCTTGGTTAGGTAACTCGGCTCGCCGTCATTGGAAGGTTGCTGGTCGACTAGTCCATCAGACTTTGGAGCCAGCTTCTTATCCATGACAGAGGAGAAGCGTTCAAGTACAGCCAGGTTCCTTGGCGGCGCTAGTTCGAACTGTTCAAGAAACGACAGGTCGTTTTCCAAGATGAAGGGCCTTGCTATATAGGCCGTTTGCACCAAGTCAGCTATAGCCTTGGTTGCCATCACTTGCGCCTCTTGGGCTTGACAGCTGGTGAGCTCCTCCACCGTCATAAAGTGAAAGCGGACACACTTCATCACTTTGACGAAATGAGCACTTCGTACAGCGCGATGGGCGTTCAGCCACTGCAGAGCCCAGGTGAAGACCTGCAGCTCCGACGCGACAGCCAGACCGTCGGCACCGAGTAGACGACAAACTTCGGCCACTTCCAAGGCCACAAAGTCACCGCCAGTTGCAATCACCTGAAAGCGCTGCAGCAGCTTGGACCAAGCAATGTCGTACAGAGGATGATCAGGGTCACCTTGAAAGACTAGCGGTAACAAGGCCTCGTCCACCAGCATCTTGTCGCTGGTTTCCACAATCTCTTCCTCAAGACATGTCAAGCCGAAAAACTCGACGGCCGTCACCACTTCAGCCAAATTCTCGTAAGCAAACTGCAAAGACAACCCAATCAAACCTTTATGGCCACAATATGGGCATCGTTATGTTGCCACCTCGGCAAATAAACTCGACAAGATCCTTTCACCAAGCGGCGCACCCTTCCAGACATTTACGCTGCAACAATGCGCCACTTCGGGGAGATACGAGGCAAAGGACAAAGTCGTTGTTTCAAGTGGCGCACGCTTCCAGTCTATTACACTGACAAGGTGCGCCACTTGGCAAGCGAATAGCGTAGATTCATTTGCCGAGAGCCCATTTTATTGAGCGCTTCATTTATATCCTTCTGTAGCCATGCCAAAGAGGGTTTTAAGCAAAGCGTACTTGGCACTGACCGTCATAAACGTAGTTCATAATGGCGGTGAAGGCCAGCGCGGTGACATCGCCGCCCACGTCCACCTGCGTCCTGGCCTTTAAGCTCCCGTTGGACGACGACGACAAGAACTTCTTCTTCTGGAAGCCATCATGCAACAGAAACATGAGGGAATGCACAGGCGTGGCAGAGTTTCCAAAAGAAATGAGCATGTCACACAAGTGCATCTCCTCCAAAGAACGCTTGATATGCTGGAGACGACGTCGAGTGTGACTGAGTGAGGCCAACTTTTGCCGGTCGAAATCCACGCCTAAATTTCCTCCATCCTCTTCCTCACTGTGAGTCCCTGCTTCAAGCGCTACCTCAGCCGTTACAATGTCGTCTGGTTGTCCGAGGAAGAGCCAGCGTCTGTTGGTAAGATTTTCCTCCTCAGGGCTGCTGTACGATTCCGGGCTAATGGTCTGTCTTCCCATCGCTGACAAGGACAAGGTTTCAGCTACCGACACCTCCGACTGTAACTCATCACTAGCCGACTCTAAGCTGCTCAAATCAGCACTGGTGTCAGATATCGTCACAAAGTCGTGCATCCCACAATTCCCCTTCAATTCACTATTTTCCGTCATCCTTCACTTCACAGAGTTTCCCCACAATTAAGAACCTCGACAAAAAGTCTTCTATTACGAAGCGGTAGACGACAGTTTCAACAGCCAGGACAAGTTTCAGTGGTGGCAAAGATTGGAATGTTACCATAGTTCCCACTCCATTGGGAGATATTGTGGTCGCCTACTGTGGAATGCCACAGTGGACCAATACCTTCTTTACAGGACGACAGCAGTATTCGTGCCAAAAGACAAAGTCTTATATCACAGGGGGTACCTGGTCAAGCACTAGACTTCCGCTACGATGGAAGTGTCAGACTCTTGTCCTTCTTTTCATTCTTGCATACCGACGCTCCATAGTTCCGATTTCAGCATGGAGTCCGTGTTGCAGTTCTGATGCCTACACCAAGCCGTAGAGATACGTAATGTTAGCCGCAACACAGATACGTAAATGACAGCATGCCTACCGGAAGTTGTCCGATTGGATTTTCCAGGTGCCGCTTTTGGCCGAGATAACGAAGGTTTCGTAAAAGTCAAACTTTCTGGGGTCGGCATTTGAATCGTCAAAGCTTCGCGATTCTCCGCTGCTACCTCCGTACTTGACGCGGCCTGTTACCAGGATCAGGATGGCTGGCGCACCTTTTAGATATGTTTCTAGACACCAGATAAGTCTGAAATTCTCCTTATAGTATACCAACAAGTATATACTAAAAGTTGAAGCCTACCGGCAATTTCGTGAGCATCATAGCTCAAGACTTTCGTCAGCGACTTTGGCAGGTTTTCATACAGCTTGCCGATGGCTTCCGCTCCCTCGAAACCATGACCATTGAAGATGACTTTTCCGCCCTCTTCGTACATGTTCTTTACCGTCTGCAAGGATCATCGACAACGTAGTTATAATGACCATAATTAGCACAAAGTACACGTCATAGTTTCGCGGTAGGCTAGTACGGTCAGCTTGACACCGCTGATTTTGAACGCGGATGCCAATGACGTACATGCCGTTCTTCGTCCAAACGTTTGTAGAAACGGTTGAGAAAGCCCTGAGCTGCAGCACAGGTCTCGGCGATCCTCACTTCCCTGGCCAAGGCGTCCGCAGCAGCCATGCGCCAGTGTGACACTCCGCTATCTACAGTCCTGGTCCCCCCAACTATCACGGGTCTATCCACTTGACCCAGATACTCCAGGATACTCCTGCCACAAATACTACTAACCGCCAAGAAGTCACCAGATCCTGAGAAAGAAAAATCGTTAAGAAAAGTTAACAGATTCCACAAGTACAAACAGCACAATTAGCACATTGCGAAAAAAACGTCTGGGACTGTGGGTTTATCTTTCAGCCGCTCCGTCTGACTGTGCAAAGTGGAGCGGAGCGGCAAACCGTGGTTCGGCTTATCTCGCTTCCCACTGGTAACGACTCGCCTCTTTTCCAGTTCCAGTTCCACTGAAGTAACGACGAATCCACCTTTCCTGTCTGGATTCCGGGATATGCCTGTGATGAAATCCGCTTGTCGGTTGACATAAATAAAATTGTTCCTGAGCCTCCTTCGTTTTTCACGTTCCGTGCGAAGCTGTGATTGACGTGGAGGAAAGTTTGGAGTTGTTTCTTATTGGGGCCGATCGTGGAGGGAAGGTGATTTGCTGGAGATGCCTTCGCGAGACGATGATCGTCCTGTGGGCAACGGCACTGACCGTCGGGGAGGAAAGCCGAACTCCAGCTTGTACGTTCGCGGGGTGGCCGAAGAGACCAGGTCAGTTCCTTCTTGCTTACTTTCTGATCTGTGGCTGAGAGGATCCGCCACATATTCCTCTTTTTACAGGAATGAAGAGCTGAAGGAAATGTTTGCCAAGTTTGGACCTGTCAAGGACGTCTATATTCCTCTCGGTAAGCCACTACCCCTTCACCTCCCAGACCATCTTGCATTTTCTCCCTTCCTTCTGGGCTAACCCATGTTATACTGTAGACTATTATACTCGTCGAGCAAGAGGATTCGCATATGTCCAGTAAGTCATTTCTCAGTATTAATTTACAGTAATACAGGGAGATATGTTTGTAAATCGGTGAACGTGAACTCGTATATTAAAGTGTATGATAGGGATTGGTTTGTCAGCGTGTCTTCCATTACAGTATTGGTAGCCCGCAAAAAGGTTGTCTCTGTCCCAAGCTAAAGTTAAAGTCAAGTTAAGTCAAGTGACGGAAAGAGTTGTGGCCTTTTCCTTCATCGGCCAAGAGTTGCCTGAAAGACGAAAGCCAAAGCCAAGTCAGCACTAAGATAGGTTTGCCAGCAGCTGTCCGGCAAGAATCTGTGGTAAAAGGGGCCTGTCATCTCAAGATGAGTTGCAAGCAAGATGGCCGAAAGAGCAAAGTGGCGCTTCCGCTGTAAAGAGAAAGACTTGCTCATGTTGGCCGCTGTCTATTGTGTTCCTAATTGCAAGATTACAGGTTTGAAGAGTTGCGGGACGCCGAAGATGCTCTGGCTGCTGTAGATGGAACCAGACTGCATGGCATGTCGCTGGAAGTGGAGTTTGCCCAGGGAGACCGCAAAAGTCAGTTGGCTGTCACACCACCACCTCGTAATATTCCATTGTACTTTATCGTTGCAGCACCCAATGACATGAAGGGAAAGGAGCGCGGAGGTGGCGGTGGCCGAAATGGCAATGGGGCAGGACGCCGCGATGGTCGCAATGGCCGAGGCCGATACGATGATCGTAGAGGAGATCGCGATCGAGACCGTGGCTATTCTCGCGAACGAGAACGGTCTCGTGACCGTGGAGACCGGTAAGTCAACAAACTTGACAAGCTCGTTTTTCCACGTCGCGCACCTTTCCAGCTAATAACGCCGGTAACATGCGCCACTTGTTGACTTTGCTTTGCAAGTGACGCACGTTTGCAGTGTCATTGGCTAGAAGTGTGCGCCACTTCAAGACGCGATCTTGCTGAGCTTGTTTACCGAGCCGCTGTCATCTCCTCGACTGTGCTAACACATTTTCTTGTTGTTGGTAGACGTCGTCGTTCACGCAGTGGGGATCGAGATCGCCGACGGTCTGATCGGGATGAGCGGGATGGTCGGGAGCGTCGTCGTTCCCCGTCGCCCAGACGCCGCTCGCCTTCCCCCAAACGACGCTATTCTCGTTCACCAAGCCGTTCTCCTCGACACTCACCTCGTCGTGATAGACGTTGAGAACAAGTTCATAATTTTTTATTCTGCGCTTTTGTTCGCTGCTTATAACGGAAGTTTTCCTTGTTCCTCGCTGATAGCTTTGCTTCGTAAGTCGGACTACGGTCACTACGCACTGTTACGCACGATGTTACGTCTCATCCTACCCTACGAATAATGTATCACGTACGAAGTAACTCACCCACTAAAAAGCGTGTTCAACCCATGGCGAGGCGCGAAGATCTAGACATGAATTTACCATTTGTTAGGAAAAAAGAGACTTTACCAGGCGAGATAATACAAAGTTACCACCGTATCAAGAAGCGTGGCCACGAAGAAAAAGCAGTCATTCCCTGAGACAAACTCACAGGCATGCCAGCGAATACCACACGGCAAAAAAGCAGCAGGGTAAAGGTAAAGCCACAGAGAGTAAAACTGTAAAAGGGGAGATGATCAGTGTAAAAGCTAGGAGATGCAAGTTCTACACTGTACAGCAAAAAAAGAGGGTTAGCTAGTCAAACCAGGAATCCGCACTGTGCATTCACATCGTGTCAGGTAACGTCAGCATCACCACTTTGGACTGAAGCTTGAATTTGATCCCAGTGAGAGTGAAAGATCCGCTGTCAGAGCAACTTTCCATACTATCTTCTCGTCCTCTTTTTGGTCAGAAGGAGAGATGATTCCCCGACATTTGACTGGCTAGTCAGCAGTGAAGAAACCCTCCCCATTCCGACGGCTTTTCCCTTTTTCCTTCTGGCTTTGTAGTTTTCTTCTTTCTTTCTTTCAGGAATATGCGGCGTGATAACATCAAGAGAATAAAAGATAAAAAGACAAAAGAGTATATCGGAATATGGCTGTGTGAATATCTGATGTACGGTTTGGTTGAACAGGACTGAAAAAGATTGAAGGTTTGGTGCCAATTGGAGACCGAGGCAAAGTCACAGATTGATTAGGGGCAAAACACGGACACTTCCCGTCCATACTTCCGATGAGAGCTTGCACGCACATCCTTGCATTCTAATACCGGTAACACAATCATTACTGCGAGCCATCGTTGCCATAACGTTGTCCGCTACCGCCATTACCATTACCGCCACCGTTGCCGCTGCTGCTCGCTGCTCCCGAGGTACCCGTGCTTGTAGTGTTCAAGCTGAGAGGACTCTTGGCCACACTGCCCGGCGTCAGGTGGGGATCTTCATCGGCCGACAGCAGCTGCGAACCCTGCCACGGCTTGCCCGGCACAAACTCGGGCAGCGTGTCCCAAGCGAAGCGGCCAAAGGTGTTGGAGCCGCTGCCCCCGCCGTACGACGACGTATCCCCTTGACGGTTACCACCTGCAAAACCCAATCACCCATTCATCACATACCCCGTTTCATATTGCAATATCCGTTTCAATTCAGATACATCGGAGCTCGCCCAAAAAAAACTGCATGACACTGTTTCCTTGGGTGGCGCACTTTTCCACTGCCATTAGCTAGAAGCGTGCGTCACTTGAAAAAAAACCAACTCTATCATCCTGAAGTTCCTCTGACGAACTGCCCAGTTTAGTTTGATTCAGATAGTGAATTACGAAACATGATCCAGGTTTTTACCCCAATGATGGCTTCCGTCGGTGTCATCGGAGCCGTAAGCCGACATGTTGTTCTGCGACATAGTGCGGGAGGTAGGACTCAAGACGTTATGGTCGGAAGGAGTGGTGGCGCTGGGTGACTTCATCATGGTGTGAGCAGTCCAGTCTTCGACGTTGGAGGTGGCGGAAAGGGCCATTTGACGGTAAGGACCCATGGCCGGTGCGGCACTGTGACCCATGGCTGCCCATTGGTTAGTGGGGGCGTTCCACATGCCAGCCGCTACCGCCGGCATGCCGAAGGCCGCCGCTGCTGCCATACCACCACCCATGAACTGCGAACCCACACCCGCGTTCATCCATGACGACGCGTCACCTACCACAGCCACAACAGTGTCACTGCCCAATACCAATATCCACAGTAAGCTCGACAAGACAAACGTCGACAAGAATGCTCTTACAAGTGGCGCACGATTTCAGCCGATAACACTGCAACACTGCGCCACTTGGAAAAACACTCGTTGAGTTCAAAGTTGTCCCTTTCTAACTTGACCAACTGTTCGAGCGGAATATGCTCAACTCTGATTCTATTGTATCTTCGCGGTTGGAAGAAACACGGCTTGATATTGGGACGAAATATTTGGGGAAGAGGACCAACCTGCAGCTGCTCCATAGTGTGCGGCGTGTTCAGTCGGCATATTACGCTGCCAGGCCGCTGCCGCTGCCTGAGGTGAAGCTGCATTCTGGAAGTCAGAGAAAGCCCCGCTGGCCGGCATGGAGGAGGTCAGATCGACCAACGATGGTCCCGACTGAAAACGTGGATCACTAGACGAACGCATAAACCTGCAAGACAAATATACCAGCCTGGAGTATTTTTTAATACAAACAGAAGAGAACATGACATGCTATGGCTTACTCATTCTGCACGGATTCGATTTGCTTTTGCAGCGTACTAATGTCAGCCTTGATCTTGTTGACGGCCATGACAATCTGTTGCATATTTCGCTGCTGTAGCGCGGGGTTGGGCGAGTGCTGTTTGGACAGCATCTCGTGTTGAGCAGTGAGGTTTTGCATCTGACGGTGCGATTGCATCAACTGCAAGGCAATTCCCAAACATTGTTAGTTTTTCTGATATCTGCATTCAGTGAACTGTGAGGTCCCCAAAGAGAACGCACTGATTGGCAACGACCGGCATACTGAGGTTACTATTGAGTTGGACGCGCTGGTGTATGTAGCTTTATGCCAGACATCAAAATTAGGCGACAAGAACCTACATACTGGCGTATTACGCTACATGACAAGGTTGACAGTATGCAGGTCTGTCGACCTGTTGATTCTGGCTGTGATTCGGGTTACGTTCTGTCTGTATATGGTGTACTTACTTTGTGGAGGAGGTATGTGGTTTGTGGAGCCAGAGGTTGTGTTAGTAGACGGGAACTAATGATGCCCTGACGAGCAGCGACGCTCAGCTGGTGGGCCAGTGCTTCGATGTTGGGGACAGCGGGTGCGCGGTTAGCTTGGCCTTTGTTCATCTCTTGATGGGACTGCTGCATCAGATGGGACTGTTGGGCTTGTCCTACAGCCTGGCTGCTGGCTGAGCCAGCACTAGCCAGTCCTGCTAGTCCGCTTTTGTAGCCGTCACCATAGGCGTTGGAGCTGCTGTTTGCCGAAGACTGCTGCATCGGCATCTGCTGAACCTGCTGCTGCGCTCGCCGCCGCTTCAGCTCGTTCAACGTCGCTTCGTAGTTCATCATACTGTTACGCATTGCCACATCGATTTCTTCCCGCTACAACAAAGCAAAGCTTCATGACAGTACTGTACAAAACGAACAAGTCACAAACGCATCAACAATGAGCCATTTTTTCCAAGTGGCGCATGTATTTAGTGTTTTTCGCTGAAAACGTGCGCCAAGTGGGAAAATGGTTATTGGTCTAGATCCCATCCCGTTTTTCTCCTTTTCATGGAATGATTACTACCGAGTAACGAGATCGATAATACCGGTACTGATATTTCTTTTCTACCGACTTAAATTTGGTCAAAAGGAAAGTCCAAACCTTGAAGCCCATTTCCAGGAGTCCCTGATACTGTTTAGTCTGGTAGATTTGTTCACGAGCATGTTTTGCCTACGAGAAGAAAGGGCCATCAGTTGGTCGAACCTGTAAAGTAGAGCTGGCTAAATGGTACCATGTTGTTGGGAGGGGAGAATCTTTGTTGGGCATGTTGGTCACGCAGCGTGCTGCTGGAAGTGGAGGGCCACTGCGGCTGCTGGCTGCGCTTGTCGTTGGCGCCCGAAGTCCACTCATTGTCGCCATTGACACTGCTCCATTCCGAGGCAGCTTGTGACTGCATGGAAGCGGAGTTACCATAGGCCGACTCCTGCCAGCCCCGTTGACGCTCTTCCGCCTTCTTCATCCCCCCACCACCACCGCTGTTGCTGCCTGGCGGGTTGTACATGCCGTTTCGTTGCTGGTCGCGCATCTGTGCCTGCCGATCAGCCCCTCTGTCCATGCCACCCCAGTGGCTTGTCCCATCATCCGCCTACAATGTCAACCAGCATGTCTCATATTGTGTTCAAGATGAGGGCAGAGTAAAGACAGCACCTTTTCGCTTTTGGAGCCGCGAGAAGAGGGATCGCGCCACTCGGACCATTCCTGGTCCTGCACATCGCTGTTCCACTGGTTGGACGGACTGATGTTACCCCCCGAGCTATCACCGCTGCCCGAGCTGGTCCATGCAGGCCGACCACCTTGAGATCCTAGAACTGTCAAAACACACAAGACATCAGCTGGAGATAAAGACTTGAAAGGCAGTTACTGTATACCTGAAGCGTTCATGGCACCGTTGCTGAGTATTCCACCTCCATTTGCACCGGAGAGAGCACTGGCCGACTGCATCATGTTGGCGCTGTTGGAAGGAGCAGCGGCCAGCGGGCCACCGGCGGCGCCACCAGCCGAGGACCACAGGGAAGAGGGCTCCTCGTCGCCGCTGATCCAGCGCGGAGTATTGGGCGCTTGGTTCTGCCATGGTTGGGTCCGGTGGCCTGTCGACTTCTCCCATACTTCCGTCCCCGTGTTGGCCTTGGGCTTCCATACCGACGGATCATCGTGGATGGGAGGCGGCGACTCGGGAACCATCCACGGCACCTCTTGCTTTACTTCCACCTGCAATCAATGATCCTGACCTTTCTATCCTATTACATTACACCTCGGCAAAGTAGCGCACCCTGGCAGTCTGCTTGGCAGCAAACGTCCGCCACCTGGGGAAAAACATCTCAACAAAATGGCTTCTCCCGAGCGGCGCATACTTCTAGCCAAAAAAGCCGAGTTTGTGCGCCGCTTGAGAAACAATCCTGTCCAGTGCGTACGCCTAAGATGCCATATTACTTTTGTTTACAAATGATCTTGGCTGTACCTGCCCCCAGCCTTCGCGGTAAATCATGTTGTCAAGAGGCGTCCGTTCAGCGGAGACGGGTGTGGAAGGGTTGACATTTTCCTTGTCTTGGGGCTGTGCCGAGGCGCCGTTGGCTGCTTGATACTGTTGTGCTGCTCCACCACCATTGCCATTGCTGCTGCCGTTGCCATTACCGTTGCCATTCCCATTAGGTAGGCTATTGTTCTTGCCGCTCATGGTGGGGAAACCGGAAGAGGAAGAGGGATTGGGAGTGTTCCATGGATTGGCATTTCGATTATTATTATTATTATCACCGGAGGGTTCGGCAGTCGTCTGCCAAACCATCGACGAGGCACTGGGACTGACCATCCATTCGGAACTACCTGCAACCATAAACAACACACATTGAACAACAACTAATAGGTTTCCCCAGTCCAGAATAAGTCCAGATAACTGATTGTTCCAGCAGTTAAAGGTGAAGATTCGTTCAAAACAAATGATCGTTCCTGCAGCGAGGGTCCAGGACCCAGCCCTGAGCTACAACCTGTGTCCGAACCCCCTACAACCCAGGGGTCCAGATTCCCTTTGCAGGCATTCTTGCTCTTTTCCGCATACACGATGAGAATCATAGCCGAAACATGATAAAGAAGGACAGCCAGTACTATAAGACAGCAAGGTAGGATGGCTTACTATTGGAATTGCTGGAGGAGGGTTGTTTGTTGAGGGCATCAGTGACGGGTGTAGAACTTGAGCTGACGGAGGGTCCAGCTGATCCTCCATTGCTGCCAGCTGCAGCCTGCTGGCCGTTCTGCTGCTGAAAGGGACCGGAAGATCCCCATCCACCACCCGTTGTCGACAGGTTGGAGGACGAGCTACCACTGCTGGCCATATTAGCGATGGACGGTGAGTTGCCCCATTCCGACGTGCTGGACGAAGGCTCGACACCCTGCTGCTGCGAGCCCGATGATGACAAGGGAACGGCAAACATTTCCCTATCCCTCCACTACAAGCAATCCTCAGAGCATGGCGTCCAACAAACCGTAAGCAACCACAGAATAAGTAGGGAATACTTTAAGAATCTTCTTCCAAGATCACATAGGATAAATGGCTCCTTTAACCACGAAAATAATAGTATTAAGTTTTGCACGAGCCTGAAAGAGAAACAAGGCACACTGCGCAAAAGGACACGAAGAGCGTGCCGTTCACAAGGGGGCGGAGTCTAATTTCCTCTGGACCATCTTTCCGGTTGGCCCACCCACACCCGATGAGAGAAGAAATGGGTTTTACTTGACGTCATCGGAAAGCCAACGGAAAAATTATCACACTTTTGCTGTTTGCGTATTGTTGACTTCTGGTTTCGCATTGTTTATCCATTGTTGGACTCTACTTTCCATTGTGCGCTCTCTAGGAGATGTATTTCCGACGATCAGGATGATGGCGCAATGGTTCGCGTTGATCCAGTATGTTTGCCTTCTTTCTCTTACCAACTGGATCTCCTGGAGCGAAGGTATAGTGCACGGCGACTACAGCATGCGTTTTAGTTACTATCGACGCATGGTATCAAATTTCACTGGTCGTTTACCAGTCTTTTCGGTGATGTCATGCGCGAAACTACTGGATGTGGAACTCCGTTGTTTTTGTTTTTCAGTTACTGCTGGTCGGATACGCGAGAAGATCTATCATGACTTTACTGGACCAGCTTACTGCATCAAGAGGTTGAACGGCAGCCATGAGACGGGCTGCAGCTGTAAGTGAAAAGCTCCTTCTCGAGTATTAAACCGAATACAGTCTGTACTTCCGGCTCTTGCATTCACCAGCTTGTATATATGATACGTGTTTATTGGATGCTCTGTTTCTTAGCTGGAATGTCGGGGAACGTTGGCGTCTTGCATGCTGTGGAGGACTTTGTGGATGTCAACTTTGTGTGCAAGAGCGGTCCACATGCACCCTACGTCGCCGTCATCGATGCTCTGGACCTTAGCCTCTATAATACGTAAGATGGGTCTTCCACTACTCTTCTCGATAAGGAATAGTTGATCAAGAAAAGGATGTCTGTTGGTACAGAGCGGTTCTCAGACAACTTGACGATTCGCAGCGAGTGGCCGGTGTCATACTGATCAAGCGGGAGAACGGCACGGTGCCGACAGCCTTCTCGCCGGAAGGGACCAGTCCCAACCGAGGTTACGGCCTCTACTCAGACCCTGCCATTTGGAACCCCGTCGGCAGCGCTCTTCTCCACCAGAAATGGGCATTTCCCATTTTTCTGCTGCACAAGAAGGAGGAGATTTCCTACCTCTTCGACAACGTTCGTACTTTAAAATTAGGCTTAACAGCATATAATTGACAAACTCTAAATAGGATTTTCTCCTCGTTTCAGTGTCTTCATCGGTTCAACAATCGGACGGCATCGGGAGGAGGCGCCCCGTGGCCATTGTGCTCGGCACAGCTAAAGAACTTTATGTTCGCCGCCAAAGACAGCAAGAGCTGCATTCGTCGCTCCGAAATGATGACCAATTTGAACCCGCGTAAGTTAACTTTAACCTTCCATACTGCGCAGGCCAATCTCACAGCTATGGAGTAATGGGTTGTGTTTTCGCTGAGCAGAAGGCAGATGCGATCCGTTATCGGATTTCAACGTGTGGTCCATCCTCAATTCCCTGTCCAAGAATTTGACGTCCTCAGCGCCTGCAAACTCTACGATCGTCATAGCTGCGCGTGTATGAAAGGAGTTGATTGTTCTTGTTCGTCATTGCGCAATTATATGATCGTCTTGATGGTGGGCTTTTGCAGCTGGACAGTAACGCCATATTTTATCAACTGGCCAACGGCGCCGAGTCGACCGTCAGCGGCCTGGTCACTTTGCTGCTGCTGGCCGAAGCATTGGCGCAAGTTAGGGAGGAACTGGCCAACAAACAGATCCTCTTTCTCTTGCTGAACGGGGTAAAATTAAGCTGTTGCCATTGACTATTGACGAAGCAGAGTCAGTAGTCGATGTAAAGTGGGTATACATGCTGGAGGTGTTGTTCTGTGCAGGAGTCTTACGACTACATTGGCTCCAGCCGCCTCGTTTACGACATGACCACTTCCTCCTTTCCCCGTCCCATCCTCCACACCGTCCTGGCTCAGAATGCGCTGATTAACCTGGACAGTATCGACATGTTCATCGAGCTCAGCCAAGTGGCACTATTGCGCGACAATGCTTTCTACCTTCATCACCACAAGACGGCAGCCCGCAACGACAGCGACCCCTCCAGGCAACGGGTAGGTTAAACCTGGAAAGTTGGTATCGTTATTGGCCACCTTCGCTTGGCCTCTAACAGCTTTTTGTAGGAAGGAGCTTTTGCAGCCATCGCCGCAGAGGAAGGTCGGCGTTACCAGATGGACGTGACGACCAGCACTGCTTCGCAACAGTTGCCGCCCTCATCCCTACAGTCCTTCCTGAAAGCAAAGCCAAATATGGCCGGTGTCGTTGTGGCCGACCACTCCACCACCTACCACAACCAGTAAGTAGAACTGGGACGGCGACAGCAACTTGAAGATGACTCTTTTCCCAGGTGGCGCACACCTACGCCCACTAACCATGGGACGGTGCGCCACTTCACCTTCACTGGTCATTGATTGGTCGACTTTCGCACTGTACTTGCTGACCCTGTAATGAGTTTCTCCTTTGACTTCTCTTTTAGGTATTACAATAGCTTGTTCGATACACTGGAAAGTCACAATTCCTCCTTTGGCGCAGACAGTGCCTCGCAGTACTCCAGCGCCTTCTCGCGCAACGTGCAGAAAGTAGCCACGGTTATCGTTCGAAGTCTGTATAGACTGGTGACAGGGAAGTCGAGCGATATCGAAGCTAGTCTCCAAAGCGTAAGTCGTCGCTCTTGATTTCGAGTCCATAAAGGTACGAAGATGGGCTGTTGCAGAGTAACGACTTGATGTACTGCTACGCCCACAAGTCCAACTGCTCTTTGTTCCAAACTTACTTCACGGACCTCAAAGCCCAGGAGCATTTCCTCTCTGACGGCCCGATGAACACCTACATTAGCGTCAACCGAGGCAGTGTGCCGCAGGAAGCGGCTTATCTGTCCTGGAAGACGCTGGCCAAGTTGACGGGAAATGTGGTCGGTCAGATGAGCGAGGATGAGTGCGCCAAGAAGAACCTGGAGCAGGACGAGGTACTGTCTTGAAGCACATTTCTGCACTTGTGCCGCGCTGTAGCCGCTGTCTCTTTTCCTAGCTGGTCAACTATATCTTTGTCAATGGCAATGCCACGGAAAATGGAACTCAATTGGGAGACTGTATTGAGAGCAACACGGGCATCTCGCAGGCCAAGTCGCCGGCTTTCCTTCTCAATGGTAGGCTGACGATCCTTGGTACTCTTCCTTCTTGCCTGCCCTGCCTCATCACCCAAACATCATTGTAGATTATTCGGGAAAATACTCGACATGGACGGAAAGTCAGTGGTCATCAGCCACTTTCCGCATCTTTCTCCAGCCCGATCCGCAGGAAGACGTCAAGATTCTGGTCTTTGGCATCATCAACACTGTGGTCCTCACTCTGCTGATGTATGGTCTCAGTCATCGGGCCACTGATATCTTTCTGATTCCTAATAACCCTGTCAGCTAGACATATTGTGCCAAAGTTGCCAAAGTTGCTCCTCTATCATTTCATTTCCCACTAGCCAGCACATGTCGTTCCGCGCTGGCCCCGGATCTCCTTTTTTGGTCTGTACTTTTCTAACTGGAAGTTGTTTTTAGCAAATCACGGCCATTCAATGGAATAATGCGCGCCACTTTGAGCTTTCTTCTATGGTTTTTTTATCAGTGTCTGTTTCGAAGACTTTCAGTATACAACAAAAATTATACTGTACCAAAATAGAAAACTTCTTGCCATGGAATGTGACAAATGCAACAAGAGATTATCGCCGAGTATTGGTTTTTGTTTTCTGTAATGAAACGAAGCTTCGCTACGCTCGAAAAAAGATTTTCATCGGGAGGAAAACCGGAAGAGTATTAAGTTATCACAGATAAAGACGTCATTGACCGTTTGATGTGGAATGATGGGCGGAAATGAGGGAAGATGGAGCAGCGTCCGTATCGACGCTGTCCTGAGCATTATCTTTGTTATGGCCGGCTTTGTCATGGAAGACTTCACTGGCTTCACTTTCAGACTCTGAGCTTCCTCTTGTCCGTTTCTCACGTCGTGGTGCCGCGGCCGAGGGAGAGGTAGACCTAACAGAGCGGGAAGAACGTTGAGCAGTAGGCTGTAGGACGGCCGACTCGGACCAAAAGGGATCAACAGGTCGCGATGGCATGCCTTTCTTGGGGCGCGAACTGACGGCCTGTCCGCCATGGCTGCTCTCCAACATGGGCTGCAGTATTCTTCGGCGAGCGTTGATGAACCTATCGAAGAAAAATCCGACGGTGATGAAAAGGAAATGCAATATGTGAAGTGAGCAAGGCTCTTTTCTCACGTGGCGCACATTTCCAGGCAACGACACTACCAGCGTGCGCCACTTGGACAAACTAATGATGCCCAGTTCTTTTCCCAAGTGGCGCCCGCTTTCGGTGCTATTGGCTGACAGGGTGCGCCACTTGGATCAACGGCTGATTGCCCGCTCTCATTTATCGATGGACGGAAAGATTCTCATCATTCACATGACGAAATTGTGAAGGTTAAACAGACCGCTTATACACAGTAGCTGAAAAGTACATTCAAACAGTTTGCAAAGTGGAAGGTTGGACAGTCAAGCAGAGCATTTGTGCAGAAGAGCCACGTACCAATTATTGACCTGCAACAAGGACAGACGCGTCTGAGCGGCAAGTTGACGTTTTTCATCCTCGCTCGGGTAAGGATGCTACGGTACAAAAACAGCCCCGCTGATCATTAGCGCTAGTTATCCTCGTCATTCACCATAAGACCAGCTAAACGGGGCGCGCCTGCACTCTTACCACAATGTGCGAGAAGAGCCAAGCGCGTAAGACGCCGATGGCTTCACGGGGAAGAATGCCACGACGACTCATCTTCCCTCCAGCTACACTTTCCCCACCACTCTCAAAGTCCCCTTCACCTTCCTGCTTCTCGCCGTAGTCCCCGTAAGCAGAGGCCATGCTTTCCGGCGACCTGTCCGACCCTGAAAACGACAAGTCCCAAAACTGAACGACTACTCAAGATTTACCAAACTGAAAGATCAACTCGGAGCTGTGCAAACAAAGTCGACAAGCAAGGTTCCTCAAGTAGCGCACGTCTCCAGCCTATGACGCTGATAACGTGCGCCACTTGGGAAAAGCAGTCTCATCGAGTTCCCAAGTGGCGCACGCTCTCAGTCTAATTGCCCGGAAGCGTGCGCCACTGAGGGGGCAGACGTTGAGTTTGTCTACCGAACTCCAAACTTTTCTTACTCGAGTCTTCGGTTGGTATGGGGTAGAAGGCTGTGGCAGTCGGTAACTGGTAATTGGACATGACGTTCAGCGAAGAAGTAATCATTCTTTGAGGAGATGTATCGTTGGGACTATGAAGGTGTGTAATGAGATGATCGGGTGTGGCCATGGTGGAGTGAGAGTCCATGGTAAAGACTTCATCGTCCAAGGGTTGACCATTGTCCGTCCGCAGCATTTGCTCGCTATGCAGGTTCCTGCGCAGACAAGCAGTGTAGCGCTGGCAAAAGTCACGGCACAGCTCGTTAACTTTCTCAAGCTCGAACAAGTGCAAACGAAGAACCGTCACTCCTTGCATCATCTATGGACAGAAGAAGGAAACAAAACATTATAAATTATTCTGTCAGGTAAAGAATGAAAGATGGCTCCAATTACAGCTCCATTTCAGCTGGTAAACTCGGACAGCGCATTTCGCATTGGCGTCACCATTTGTGCAAAAGCCTCGAGCGAAGCCATTGCGATAGCTCCAAGCTCAAAATGGACAGTAAATGCGAAGGCGGAAATAATGTCAGATATGGCAAGAAGAATGAAATTACCAAGTCATTGAGTTGCGGATGTTGGGTAGGCAACGAGGAAAATGGCGGCGAGTAGGCAAGGCGACGAATGCAGTCTTCCATCTCCTTGTGCAAAAGGTCGGCTGACGGAATGGTCAAGCTGCCAGTGGCTTCTTCCAGCTTCTCCATCAACAACCTCAGTAAAGGGAAGAGAGGATGACTGAAACAGCAGACATTGAATCAACATTGTCAGGTACAAGAAATCGAATGTTCTGGTCGGGTTGAATAACGGAGACCTACTGCATCAGGGCTTGGCATTGGTCTTTGAGGGTGCTGTCCAGGGCGGCAAGAGTGGGAGTAGCGCTGGACAGGAGAGACTTGGATGTGTCGAGGGAAGAAAGGGAAGGCATGTGCGCTGGTGGGTAAGGCGAGGAAAGAGGGCCTTGGCCACTTGCATAAGGTGCCAGCGAAGGCGCGCCATCATTCCCCTGACTGGCCACTGCCGACCATGATAGCGAATAGCCGCCAAAGCTCCCTGCAAGACAACAACAGTCATGTCCCACTCTGCCATGGCAGAAAGGCATCAACCATATCAGGAGCAAGTCTTGTCGAAGGAGGAAGAATACGCCAAGCGGAGGGGAAGACCTACGAGGTACTTGGGTATCATGCAAGTGAGGAAAACGTTGGTGGGTGTTGGGCGGGAGAAAGGGGGAAGTGGCATGCAAGTGATGGAGAGGCTGGTTAGTGCCATAGTGGTGGCTGGCATGTCCCAGCGCTGGTATGGCCTGATGACTGCTATGAGGCGTAATTTGTGGATGTCCATGCCGTTGACGATCAAAGTGCGACATTGAAGAATGGCGCTATACCTGCCAGTTAGCTCCCTCTATATGATATACTGCTGTCACGTTAAATAAACGGCACAAGATAAATGGGCAGGTAAGGCTGCTCAGTGCAGATGCGGAGCAGTGAAGCGACTGATCACTGACGTTTCTGACAGTTGGTGGCAAAGACAAAAAGCTCATGACGGAATTGACGGAAGACGACAAGGCCAACACCCATGATAGACCTATCCATCCGTCCACTTTCTTCGACGGACCGATGGCCCGACAGAAAATCAAACGGCTAATTGCCTTGTTTTTCCATCAAAACAAGCGCTCATTACAGTCTTGACGCGCGCGCTACATCCGAAGGAGGACAATGCTGTGCAGCCATGGCCTAAACGCAACGTCGACTGCCATTAGCAGCAACAAGTTTTTCGGCTTTTCGCTACCTCTTTTCACCGTTGGCCCTGGTGCCTTCACCACTTTCATAGTGGCCGCATGTAATTGTTTGCCACAGAGACGACGAGCGCCGATGGCAATTTGTCTTCGACAAGGCGACGATCCTTTCTTTCCATCAAATTAGCCCTTCAGCCATCCATTGCTGCAACTCAAAAGAAGCACCATACTCGGACCCACGAAAAGAGATAAGAAAACAGCTTGATCGGGTGCCTTTACCTCCATCCAACAGTCTTTCTTCCGTGTTAGCGCCAGCTTCTGAACCTGTAAAAGGACCATCCAGCCTATGTTCAAAATGAGCCCACAAGAACAGCAGCCACACGGGACCCACGGACTTTCCTTAGTATCTCGACATCATCGTCACTGATCCTCACTTCCTGTCCCTAGTTCTATGTCGAAGAAAAGCAACGAAGCAGAAGGCGTCGAACTGGTAGCGCTTCGTCGGCCACCGGAAGACGCCACCACCACTATGGAAGCTTCAGTCCCTACTTCGCTCTTCACGACGGCTCCCTATTAAAGTCGCACTTCAGACCGTCTTTTCCAGCTAGCTAGCTTTTCCGCATCCAGCCATAACTTCTGATGGAGTCATCCATCCTTCAGATACCTTGCATGATATATACAGAAGCAGTGACGGCATAATTACAGTCATCTATGAGCATCGATGGAACAACACGATTGATATATATATATATGCAGGGTAGAAGACATATCAGGGATGATGCCTACCTTCAGTACAGTATTTAACACTGAAGGATTCCAAGTTAGTCAAGGGGAAACGCGGCAAAGCGAAGGTCTCCTGTCAATCACAAAAATATTGTAGATCTCGCTACTTCCCATCACTTGCTAGGTGCCACCGGGATTCCAACACGTCTCCGCTTTTCCCATTCGTAGCCCCTCCCAGGGTCTCCTTCGTCCTTTCCTGCTCCTTTCTGCCCACCACGCAAACAGGCACAGATCGACGCACACACTTCCGGTCAACTAACGTCAGTTAAGTGACATTGATGATGAATGAAAACACAGACCATTCAAACTGGCAGGCGGATCAACCTGGATGCGTTTACCAGCTGCAGTGCCAGCTTGCTACCATTCCGCTACAGCGAAATTATCAACGCCGTCAAGAAAGCGGAGCGATTTATACTGTTGACCTGACGGCATGTAGTGTCCGTTCCGCCTTCTCTTTGATCGGTAAAAAACACACGAGATTCGTGGAAAGGGTGGTATGACGTCATGAAATTTCAGTGCTTTGTGGGGCGCAGTGAAAAACCTCCGCCATCTTGGCTCTTTCTCTCTTTGACTTGCGCAGTGCACAACCGGTTACAGGCCTGTGAGAAAGCAGCAGCTGCGCGCATTGCTGGTAAGCTTTTGAATCTTGCTTTATGAGATATCCCTTGACTCTCTGATGATTTACTCTCCTACCATCCAAGATTTTTATCCCAGACTTTTTTAACCTGACCCGCAAAACTGTCTTTTACATGGACAACTAGAGGCTGATCGTTTTCCACCGAGAAGCCGTTTCGGCTTCCTCGGAGAAAACGAAGCGCACCAAGCTGTTTGTGGGGTCACGTGACGTTTTCGAGAGGTGATGGCCAACAAGAACATGCGGACACGAAACCTCGATCATGCCAAACCACTGGTCGTTTACGATGCTGTTCACGATGTACTACCGGAGCGTCTGGACATCGCTTCCGGTATCTCCAGGACAACCAACACGGCTCCTACGGGCATGGAGAAGGAAGAAGAGCTGGTAAGTTTCGAACCGCGTGGTTTGATTAGACCGTTGTGATGCTACGGCTGATTGGTCTCTTTTACGCCAATTTTTGATTGGATGAGCTAGCTTGTTTGATTGATTTGCTGGATGCTGCGAACATTTGGATAGGCACATGCATACATGCCGAGCCGACGATATCAAACTCTTGTGTATCCATGTGCGTGTCGGGTATTGGCTAGCGCGTGCCGATGGGTTGCCGGGTTTTATTTTGCATTGCTGACTTACGTGCGCAGCGTGCGCATGCTGAGTTTGTGTTGGCTGTGTTCGTAGGAGCACCATCTGCAGCTGGCCTTGACAGCAGCTCAGCAAGGAGACACCAAGCATGTGGCGATTCCCATTCCAGCGGTGGTGGAAGTGGAGCACTCCCTGTACGAACGACTGTATCCCTCGGACTACAAGAAGGAAGCAGAGTTCTACCGAGTACAGGGACTGAGTGGTAAGAAGTGTTAGCCTCATTCAAGGCTAAGAACCTCTTGTCTTGGGTCTCATTTCGGTTTGTTATAGTAGCTGGACCAGAGCCCGATGTGGTGGACTACTGCTTGGACGAGGAAGATGACAGATGGCTGTCGACGGTGGGCGCACCTCTCAACATCTCCTACGACCGCTTTGAGACCATCATCGACCGGCTGGAGAAGAGCAGCGGAGCGCAGGTATGCAACAACAATCCTTGCTGCCTTGACCATCGAAGGGCGTACTTTGACTCGTGTTCCTTTTTGCAGGCGATAAGTAAGGAAGATGCACTGAAGTTGCTGAATGACCGGTCGGAAGTGGTGACAGCTATCCATCAATACTGGACAGCCAAGAGAGGACGACTGGTAGGAAACTGACGCAGCAGAGGCAAGTAACACTTCTAATCATTCAGTTCACTTTTCCTTTGTAGGGACATGGCCTTATCGCGCGCGTGCGGACGGAGAACAAGCGTGATGCACAGTCCAGCCACGATCCGTACGTGGCTTTCCGGCGAAGAGCGGAAAAGATGCAGACGCGAAAGGTAGGAAGAGTCTTTGTTTGACGGGGCGAGTTTGTGTGGTTGAGGTTTGTTTGGTTGCAGAATCGGAAGAGCGACGAGCAGAACTATATCCTGATGTTCAAGCTGAGGATAGCCCACACGCAGGCTTTGATGCGCGACGGCATCATGGATGTGCTGAAGAGTCTGCGGGAGCGAGAAGTGCTGAAGCTACGGACGTCGCTGGTGGAGCGCCACGAGTTCCAGCTGGGCAATGTCCTCTTTGGCGACGCTATCGGGGAAATGTCCCATCACGTCCTGGAGAACTACCCCGAGATGAGCCGCATCGAAGCTCAAGACTTTGCCTACAGCGACGACGAGGAGCAGGAGGGCAGCGACAACGAAGGCGCCAACCTCGACGACAGCCTGGAAGACTTCTCCGAAGTGTCCGACAGCGTAAGCACCACTCGTTCTAGTCAGAAACACCACCGTATCGCACCATAACTCCGACATGGGACGTATGTCGGAGTTATGGGGGCAATACAGTGTAAGATTTTGAGAAGACTTTTAGTCCAAGTGGCGCACCCACTCAATAAGCTTAAGACACTGATGAGATGGTGCGCCACTTGGAACTGACATGAAGATCATCGTTCCAAGTAGCGCACGGTTAAAGTCTGTCCAACTGGGCCTGTGCGCCACTTGAGCATAACGATCTGCTCGAGTCTGTTTTGCACATTTCCCATGTTACACTTTGCTTTCCCTTTAGACGGATTCATGGGCGCGTCTGCAAACCATCAGTTCAGCACCGAACAAGGGAAGACACTTTGACGACGAAACCGACGAGAATGTGCCCCATCCCAACCTGCTGGCACTGAGCGATCCCCACTACGTTTCGGAAAGCCAGTATCGGGGCGAAGAACCGCCAGAGTACTGGCGGGAAGATGGCGAGTTCACCTTTGTCCCTCGCAAGGACTGTAAATACATTGTGGAGGAAGTAAGTGTGGTGCTTCGTCGTTCCTTGAGGATGTCATTCATTCTGACCAGGCTTGTCTTTCTCAGGATTCACCTGACTGTGATAATGAGGAAAAGGTTGAGGAGGACGAGGAGGCGGTGGATGAGCGCTTTAGGGGATACTACTTGCAAGATATCCCGGTGATGAGTGCCGCCAAGCGAACTGTGATAAAGGGCGTTTACGCTCGACGCAGCGTCGGCCGTAATGCCACGTAAGTTGAGGCAGCCTTCTCCTTGTAACCTGTTTGACATTATCTGGCATAATACTGTAGATTCAACATGTCATCGAAGAAAAATCTTTTTTCTTGTCATAATTTGGCGGCTCTTGTTGATAGGCAATACTTGGATTACTTCAAGTTACCAAATGAATTGTCATGCTGTGATCTGCAACGTTTGCACTTGGACTACATCGAGAAGCAAGAAGAGGGCTTCAGTGACGACAAGGAGAAGGCCTTCTTCACCCGGCTAATGGGCCAGGAAGAAAAAGTCCCCGTCTATGCTTTCGCCGCCCAAGGCCGACTGGATGAAGCCTGTGTCCTCGATAGTCAAGAAGAGCGATGGACTCTGACGGACGAAGACCTGGAGGAAATCTACCAGCTCGCTCTAAAGTATGCTCAGACTCAGTCTTAACCGGAGATGGGCAAGCAAACTCGACCAGATTGTTTCTCCGAGTGGCGCACGTTGTCAGTGTTACTGACCGGGAACGTGCGCCACTTGGAAAAGACAGTCAAGTTCGACTGGGTTATTTTCCCAAGTGGCGCACGCCTTCAGTCAACATCAGTGGAAGCGTGCGCCACTTTAGGAAACAATCCTGTCCTGTTGATTGCCGCGCTCTCAGTAGGTTTCAGTGTCGATTTGCAAGATGTAAATTTCATGGTATGGCAGGTGGCAAGCTGATGGGATGGTGTCGGTACCGTCAACAGTCGAAGAAAGCCAGCCCTTGGCGCAAGGCGAAGATTGGCAGGAATACCAGGTGGCGTGTAGTAGTGTTTGCCTACCTTTCCACGAACACAGCTACTGCGCACCACCAGTCTTCGGTGACCTGGACTTCCTGGTGTCGGAGAGTGCCAGCAACGAGGCCGAAGATGGTACCAACTCGGAAACAGCAACCGAAGCCACAGAGTCCGTTTCACTGGATGTGGCCGAGCAGGAAGCTGTGGCGGTGTCAGCCGAACCGCCACTTGCTCCACAGGTCAGTTTCTCCCTTCTGAAAATCAATCATTGCATGAGAACAGCATGAAAGAAATCTCTGGAAGGTCGAAGAAGAGAAAGTACCCATCTCTCAATCACCTGCATATAATATGCCGTAGACTTGTGACTGTGCCGATGTACGTAGGTGCATGCTATATGGGTCCAATTTGTTCTGGGAGACGCTTCCGAAACCTCCGGTGACGTTTGAACCTGATTGATGGTGCTGGTTATGTTTGCAGGTTGGAGGAGCGACACAGCCTGGCAGTAGTCAAGGGGAGACTTCGCCGGCAGCGGCGACCAAGAAGAAGGTGACAGTGGCGGTCAAGAAGCCGCGTGTCCCTGTTCTGGTCACAGCGATGGCCAGCGAGACACTGGCCGTCTCTAGCCCCAACGCCGCTATTGCCAAACGCACAATCAGCCAAGTAAGTGCCGATAAAGACTGCAAGAAGCCAACTAGGAAAAGAGCGAAGGCTGGTGAGGGGGACAAGGCCGGCGAAGATGGCCTCGGTGGGTCCAGCTCACAGTCGGAGAACAGCGGCAGCCTGCCGGCCCTCTTGGGCTCTGCCACGACGCACAACCTGGGCAAGACGGTGGTCAGTAATGGAACGGCCACGGGATTGATACCGCTGACCATTCCTTTGCCCAAGAAGGCGATAGCCACACCGGTCAACAAGCCCGTCAAGAAAGCACCAGTCAAGAAGGAGCCACCAGCAAAGAGTACACCTGCATTCGTCTCATCGCTACCCCTGACTCCGGCTCCTTCCCCTCTGGCTGGCCCAGACAAACCCCTCAATGGCGGTAAGTAGCATTCACTTGCATACTTGGCGCCCTACATCAGCCATGATGTGCTCGTATGCAGGGGCATGTCAAGGTCGACGTCCCTCATCCACCTGCATACTCGAGGCTGTAGAGGTAGCGTGGTATCAGCGTATGCAGGTGCATGTGGTGTTTGGCCATTTCTGTCGGTTGAACGTTGACCGGTGTGTGAGTGTGTGTTTGTTGTGACTACAGAGGGTGGGAAGAGCAAGCGGAAAGCGCCAGTAACGGCCAGCGCCACAGCAGTCAGCCAGGCCAAGAAGAAGAAGGAAGGGGAAAGCACGACGACGCTGGTGTCGATAGCGACGCCGGCCTCCTCCTCCTCTTCCAACGGGCTGCCAGCCGTCGTCACCTTCCCTGTGGGTGTTGCCAGCAGCCTGGCGGTGAGCATCAACGGTAGCATGCGGACAGCGCCACGGTCGGTGGTGTCGCTGATCGGCCCCAGTACAGGGCTGGTCAGTGGGTCGCCCAGCCTGTCGCGGCCTGTGACTGTGACGGTGGGTGGTGGTGGAGGAGGCAGCAGGGTCAGCAGCACGGCCTCGGGCAACCCCAACCTGCAGGCCTTGCTGACCAACGGCAACAAGACGGCCCTGACGCCCTCCACCATCTTCAGCAACAAGGTCCAACCCTTTTTGGTGCCGCCTGAACATAGCAGCACGCCGCCAACACTGCTCCTACCACATTCCGTCGTTACTAGCAACAAACTGTGTTAGCCACCCTTCTTCTCTTTGCCTTTTCTCTTGGGGCCACATTGTTTTGCAAACCAAGCCCTCCTTTTTTCTTCCTTGTTTCTTCGGTAGAGGGGTACAACGGGAAAGGGTACGTTGAAGTTTGTAGATAACCTATGTGGAGAAAAGCCTTGACTGTTTTGTTTTAAAGACATGAAGCGTGAACCGTGATTTCGTTCTTTCTTTTGCTTTGTATTCTAACGCAGCCCAGACAGTTTGAACAGAGCAGTCTTGATCTTGTGTTCGCTATTGTATAGCGTTGCACGTGACACAACACCCTACCATTACTTTGTACCTGTATTGATACCCTCGTCAATAAGCCAACGATGACATCGGTACTCGACCCACAACGATATCCAGCTGTCTGAAAAAGGGATCGTAATCATTGGGGAAGGAGAGGAAATTGCCTGGGCGTTGGCTGGGTCCTTGGCAATTAAGTGCTGTATGGGCGGCGCCACGGTCGCTAGAGACACTTGGCGTAACCTTGCCATGCCAGCTTCTTCGTTCACGTGTGGAAGGTCCACAATTGCCTTTCCACTTGCCAGCTGAGTAAGCAAAACACATTGACACAGGACTCGATTAGGCGATAAGAAAGAAAGAAGCGACGGAAACGGCAGCCATAACCGTCAGCTAGGCCAAAAGTGGCGGAACCAGTTTTGTCGATAGCCGAACCAAGTTCGCAGACATTGGCGCATGTGTTGATATGACAGTAGGTCGGCTACAAAGTCCACCTTTGACTACCGAACAGCAGAACATAAGCGCATATCCTTCTTGCCTTGCGGCATCCACCTCAAAGTCAAATAAACCAGTTACTACAAGCTAACTGTAGGTTTTGTTTTCATCGAGTACAGTATCGAACCATGCCACAGTTCTGTTCTAGCATGTGCTCTAAGGCAGCAAATGTTTGTGACAGACTTTCAACTGTCAGTTTCCTTCTTGGGTTAATATAGAGTCCTCCAAGCAGACAAAGAGCCTTGTCATTTGCCCAACATGGAGCAAGGATATCCTGGTAGTGCACATTCGGTGGTGGGGAGACAGAATGGTGGAGGTGACTTGTGCTGGACTGTGCTTCATCAAGCCCAGTCGCCATCGCGCAATAGCCGAGCCAAATCGGAAACTGGCGAAGCCGGGCCTAATAGAAGCCTGCGTCGCAATGCCATCCTACGTAAGTCACTTCAACATGAATTTCACTAATTAGAGGGCAGTACGTCTTGTGTGGAAGCTGGAGTAATGGGTGGGAAAGAGGTATATGCCTGACCGTATGTCCAATTGCAGGCAAGATTTACGAGCAGAAGGATCGTGAGGAAGAAACGACCAAGCGCTACGAGGAAGCCATGAACGAGGCCAAACGCGTCCAGTCGCTGGCACCGCCAGCCTTATCTCGCAAGAAGAGCAACTCATTACCTGATCTGGCCCGACTTCATGAACAAGGCCTCATACACCAATTGTGGGTCAGTACCATCCCTTCACTTCTAACCTACCTTCCAACAGCCAAATATGACTAGTAGTGCGACCAACGATACCTCATCGTGGCCGGCAAATACAGCAACTGTGCCTTCCTACTGTCCACACAACAACTGGCAGTACCGTATAGCCCAGGGCAAAACGAGTGGCCAACCAACATTCAGCAGCAAACATGGCCTAAAACACAGAAAGACAATGCTTGAATTTATTGTCAAGCCAATGGACACAAAAGGTTGAACCTGAAACAAATGCTTTATGACTGTCTTTTGCAGCCACATGGTCCGACGCAGGAAGGCAGCAGCGAAACCTTGGGCAGCCGCGCCGCTTCTCCCATGCGCCGTTCGCCATGCCATGTTAGTCCGCGCATGTCGCCTTACCCCAGCGTCTGGCCTCACTCCAATGATGCTCACGAGCATTCAGCCTCTTCTCTACCCAAGACTTCCTTCGTCCATGGCCAGACCATGCCGCACTTTTCGACGGCCACAGCCATGTCCAACGGACAGGCTAGCCGTTATCGGCAGGCAGTCGATGACAGCCCACCAATACCCTCCCTCATGCTGACCAGTCCCGAGGAGGAAAGTGCCAGTCTGTTGTGGAACGACATGGACTTGCAGGAAGGCGACTGTACTTCCGTCGAAGAACTGACCGATATCCTGGCTTCCCTTATCGATACTCAGGCGACATCTGCCACTTCCACCTCACCTCAGTAAGCTGGCACTTTCCTGCCTGCAATCGCCACAATGATCCCACTTGATTCTTCTCTTGTGTTCTCAGGGTCTTCAGTGCCTTCTCTCAACCTGTCCAAGCCACTTTCAAGACAAGTTCAAGCTCCAACACTAACATCAACCCTTTCTCTTTCCAAAGCTCTCCACTACCTCCCTACCACCAACAACAACAGCAACTACAACAGCAGCCACAACAGTCCGTCACTTTTACTTCAAGTCCATCCTTCTCAACAGTGCCGGCCGGCGGCCAAAGAACGTCCCAACAGACGCCTCTTCGTCAGGTAACAGCTTCCTGCCAAACATTACTAGTACCGGTAATCTACAGTATTGTTCTTACGCCAGGTCCAAACCAACAATTACGCATTAATAAACAACGCGGCAAATACCTACGGCAACACATATAACCATCAAATCTTCAGCCCCGATCAGTACGTCTACATCACTTCCACCAGCACCACTTCGACAGCTCCTGCCACTTCCGCCATCGACACTTCCCCTTACTTATGTATACCGCCAACTCGGACCAGAGTTTCCTCCATGCCTTCCTTACGACACTTCAGTACCTCGGTATAAACCATCTGTCCTCTGACCTAAGTTAACACTGCGACTTTCGCATACAAACTGGACAAAATCGTTTTACCAAGTGGCGCACGCTTCCAGCCAACAGCACCGGAGACATGCGCCACTTGGGAAAACGCTCTGGATAATTATTGTCTGTCTTGTTGACCGAGCTCCCAGCCTTGGGCGTTCCCGCATCCGTGCCACCACTGTAAAAAAAAACGCGTCTGCTTTATTGTTATACAGCAAACAGATACGACAGCCTTTTGCGGAGGCATCGTCGAGGATCTGTCCAAAGCCGCCGACAGCACAACCAGCAGTGTCCCTTCCTTTGCTCCCCCAATCACCACCCAGCCTTCTCCTTATGACCAAGCCACTTCCTCCTACCACAATTACGACTTTTACAATCAAGGACCACTGCCTTCCAATAACACGACAGGTAAACATCATTCAAATGCTGATGCCAATTCAAAACTGCTCAGCGACTTGTGGATGTTTCAGAGAGCGAGACCTTCATGTTGCCCACGCCCATTCAAGCATGGAATGCTACCTTTGACAGTGATGCCACGCTGGTGTTGCTCAACAGCTTGAGCGAATGCAAGTTTAGTCAAAGTCAGGATGTCAATGCCAAAGCTCAAGAAGCCAGCGATTACATGGAGAGACTGCGGCTAGCCGACAATTACGTCAGGAAGGAGTTGGGTATTGCCGTTTCCGATCCCGACTTTCTTTGACTGAGGCCGTTGGCCCCCATCTGAAGTCTTTGCACACACGCACTTCAGCCTATGCTCTCCACTCTGTATTACATCTTCTTTTCTACTTCTTTTTCTTACCTGCCAATGCTCTTCTTCCTCCCTTGAAGACCTCTTCTGCCTTGCTTCAGTAATACCAGTGGTTTCAGCTGAAGATGAAATGTGTTTGACGTTTCAACGTATGGACAAAATTCCCGACAAAACTGCAGACATGTCAAACCTGGAGCATCAATAGTTCAATACTTGAAGAAAGTGGCATTCGTCGCCGAATGTGGCCCAGCAGCATCGACGTCAGGAGCGCTTTGGCATTTTGCGCCTACTGGCACTTATTGCCATCTTCCAGCAGCTTTAGACGGCATGGTGATCAGTCAGCAGGGCTGTTGCTTTCCCACCAGTCTTGTATCAGTTCCTATTTTGGAGTTTCAGTTCCTATTCCAGTTCCTCGATCGTAGGAGTTTCAGTTCCTATTCCTATTCTAGTTCCGGAATTCCCATTTTATTTCTTTTGATTTCAGTTCTCGTTCTTGGAGAAATATCAGTTCCTATTCCAGTTCCCGTTCGGGAACTGGAACAGGAAATCAAAAGAATTGAAATAGCATCTATAAAGTTCCCTCATGTTTATCGCATATGTTATACTCCAAAGTACTACAGCAACCACGACAGTAATAGACCAAATAATACAGAAACATGAACCATGAAAAGCGAGGAAGTACTCAGACCAGAAACCAAAGAAAAATTTCGTTGAATAAAAAATTGATTCTTTAAATTTGCGCCTTGTCGAAGCCGATTCTTCCGTCCTACGCAAGCGTACTTAGTGGTCTAGAGCACCCTCTCCACCGACTCGGAGGAGGCTGGGATCGCGAAGACGTCCATGGTGAGGCGGAACAGCTTCGGAAGTCCAGTCTTGTGACTGACCCAAACGTCTGAAGATCCTTGTCTAAGTTAATGTTGATTGACGTCGTTCTGCGATCCCTTCGTAGCTTTCAAGTGCTTCATGGAGCGGAGAGAGAACTTTCTGTCTTTTTGCGCCTGTGGACCGATCTTGAAAACTTTGGCCTGTGAAGGGATCTCGAACTTTGGTCAATGCGGCAGGAACTGGAATTTAGATCCGCAATTCCAGTTCTGGACCTCCCAAAAATCAGGCTCCAGTTTTTGTTCCAGTTCCAGTACTTCCATTTCAGTTCTTTTTCCAATATCAGTTCCTTGAAAAACATTTGGTTCCTGTCCCAGTCCCGGGACTGGAATAGAAACTGATAAAAGAACTGCCATCATAGCGTTCCAGTTCAAGAAGTGACACAACACTGTTGAGTGGGCGGAAAGCTGGCCAGGTGCAACCCAAGTGGGAAGGAAGAAGTAGATGGACATGTTCCGAATAACTGCCGCCACCCATTTCCATCTGGTGAACCATCACTTCCTGCGACATCTGACTGGCATCACCAAGGCCCCCTTCTCGACCCGCCCAAAGACCTTTGAGGTTGCCTTGGGTAGATGAATGTTTCGGTGAATGGAAATAGCAGCAACGTCGTTCCGCCATGTGCGTGCGCGGCTTAAAAAGAGCAGACGAGGAACACCGGCGGTAATTCGGCTGTCTTACGGACTTTGCAGACATGTAAGGCGTGTAAGCGTAGCTACTCCGAAAACAAACCCCAGCTCGACTTGAACTGGACATCGAGACTGCGCGACCCGTTCTTCACCATTTTTTAGCTGGTACCAAAAGTGGACTGCCGTATGGACTAGTGGACCGATTATGGCCGACGACGATCTTGGGCCGGCTGATGACTTGTACCTCCTATACCGCATGGATCAGCCCTCTTTGCATTAGGGGACTTTTGCGGCTAACACTGCATCAACCAACAGCCTCGCAAGCGCCTTCCTCTTCATATCTTCATCATCGTCATCGTAAACAGGAAGACGATTCTTACCTGAAAGAACCTTTCCTTTGGAGGTGATTACTCGGCTCCTTTTGGCAATTGTCCTCGCCTGCAGACTAACATCGTTCCTAAAAGTAGCAGATATTTTGTGGTTATGTCTATAGTTAATATTACATGAAGAATGTCATTTGAAACTGGGTGATTTGCTCCTATGGGCCCAAGAACGCATCTAACAACATCAAGTTGCTGGTTTTAATGAGGAGCATTCGATAACCAACGCGCACCTCTGCGCACCCACAAGTCACCGTTGACCAGTGGTCACCCTTTCTGTTGACCACTTACCCCTGTAGGAAGGGCAGTTTCACCTTGACAAGGGTCCTCCCGAGTTGTTTTGGAGAATCAATTTGGCAAGCCATATGGGCTGGCCACTCCCTTCCAGGCAATAGGAGTGGACGATTGGTATTTGATCGCGACAGCCAGCCACCTTCACTCCTGTTTTAATGGCTTTGTTTCCTCCTTGACATCATCTTCCTTTTGTTTCACTTTCGATCCTTCTGACTGAAACCGACTAGTTTCCATGTTCTGGGTTGTAACCGTAGCCGGTTTTAGATTATATCGTCCTAAAGAGGTCTGCTGCAAGCGTTCAAAGCAAAGAAACGTGCAATAATCAGCCCGGTCCGAAGTTCATTGTTGACATCCATTCACCGTTTACAAAAAATTTCATAACTTGATCACCATCCATCCAATCAGTCTGAACTTTGGACCAAAAGCAGCGCCGACCACTGATGCACAAGTCTGCGTCAGCCGTTTCAAACCGACCCAAGGTGCCCCAGATGAAAAAATTGATTCCTGAACAATTCTGGTCAGTGACCAAATCACCCAGTCTCAAATGACATTCTTCATATAGTTACACTCCTTACACCCCATTTTGCTATAGTCACACCCTGGGTGTGGAATTCCATTACAATCGGCCATAGATACACCCTGAACGTTACACCCCAAACCGCTATATTTACACTGTCCCGGTAGAGGTGACAGGTGAGTCGCGAGTTGATTCTGCCGGGGCTGTGACGGAGGGAAGATACGATGGATATCTGATTGTGACCACCTTTCAACCAAACCATAACCACCCGTTAACGAAAGAAAGGTATTGACCCACCCTAAGTTCCAAGTATGACACTGAAAATACGTGTTTAACATTGTGCAGCTGTCAAATGACAGTTGGAACGAAGCAAAGGAGAAACGAAACGGCTGGTGATGAAGTGAGGGTAATGTCTGTGCTGGTAGTGGACTCAGTGAATGTGAACTTTTGGAGAAGCATGAGATTGTGCTTTGTCAGAGCTAGAATGGGACTTCTTTTCCTCGCTGCTGCTGCTGCTGCTATCGTTCTCTTTCTCACGCTCGAAGAAGATCTTGGCTTTCTTCTCGACCTTGACCTTGACAGGTTCTCCTTTCAGGATCTGTTTCAGAATAGCTTGTGTCAGCTTGGTGTCTGCTCCATCTTGGGAGTGTCCGGCCGTATGTGGACGACTCTTGTGTTCGTCAGAGTCGGAGCTGGAGCTGGAGCTGCCAGAATCTTTGTGGCTGTGACCACCATCAGACTTGGAAGGACGCTCTTTCCTTGCCGACTCTTCGGAAGAGTGACTGTCGCCGGATTCTTTGGAAGAATGCTTTCCAGAGGCAGCTGGACTGGCCACTGAAGAGCCGTTGGTCTTGTTAGTCGAGTTTGACGATGACGGGGGAAGAGCAGGTCCAGCTGATGGAAGAGCGCTGCCCCTGGCGTGTCGAGCGGGTTTGCCCAAGGATCCAGCATTGCCTTTGCTGTGGTGTTGGCCGCCATGCTGCGTTTTACTATGGGAATGTTCGCGCTCTTTTACAGAGTGAACTTCCTCGGAAGACTGTGATAAGGTGCTGTTGTTGACCCGGCTTAATCCTGGCTGGGCCGAGGCAGTCAGCTTGGCAGATGGATGACGGCTGCGTTTCTTGGCAGGCAACCTGTTTGGCCGCGAAGTCGCACTACGAGGCAGAAAACACTTCTCTTTGGCCTGGGTACTCAACGTCGTGAATCAATGTGAAATAAGACGCCGTTAAGGTCGCTACATAGTTGAAAAGAGAAGGTGTTTGCACTCTTACCTGGAAGCGCGGGCCGGTTGTCCTGCAGCTTGAGCTGCCCCATTTTGCGGCTTAGCCAGTGCGCCACCGCTAACGTTGGGGAGTCGAGGTTTTTCAGCGGACTCTTTCGACGAACGATGGTTTGATGGACGTCGAGGACCGAACTGGGACAGCTCGGCCGACACACACCCTACCACAACGAGAAGGCATAAAGAGATAAGACCGTTCATTGTGCTGACAGTGGGTAATATTAATGAGATTACCGCAACACATAGACACTGAGCTAAAAGTCGATTTTCCGCTTTTATATACAGCGGACAAAGCACAAGTTGTTCGAGGGAATTGACCGGTCAGAATTTGTCACGTTATGCCGATTTGCACATTTGAACCATGCTAACAGGGACATGCTAAGAAGAAACGTGAGCTTTGCCGCAAGTATGAATTGTGAAGAGCTTCCATTTCGCGGTACAGAACCCTCGACGCATCCTTGGTAGGCCGCAATAAGTGGTACAATGCCAGGAATTGCGTGCTCTCAGCGATGCCATTTTCAAGATGACCGCCGACACCCAGGCTTGTTCTCCGGGATAGCCCCATGGACGAGCGATCTACGAACTATATCATACTGTCCAGGAGAACGTCTTGGGCGTATTAGAAAAAGAATACGGCGCTCAAAAACGTGTGAATGCTCATGTTGCAATAAAGGCGTCACATCCCCACCCGTGATCATGGCGCCCGGGTTGCAGTCGATTGACGGTCTGATGGTCACGCGGTATCGGATAATAAAAACTGATTTTGTCACTGTTTTCTCAAGGGGAAAGCTATGAGGTCGCGGTCGACCTTTCGCACCGTTCCTCGAGCCGAGGTTTCTGACATCGAAAACTGCTGAAGGTACAATTGACGGCAAAAAGTTGAACAATAGATTAATGGTTATTGTTTTTACCAAATTTGACTCATTGAATTTTCGATTCGTTCACCATTTTAAACTTTGACGCCCCTTCTAGTCCGTCACTTTTCAAAATCCGTAAAATTTCTGGTGCCATCACATCCACTTTGGAAATGTATAATCGTTTCTTACTCGGTGAAATTTTATTGCACTGTAAACGGAACTCAAAATTCAATAGTTGGTATTACGGTATTGTAGGTGCTATCAAATGGAAACCAAAGGAAGAATCCAATGTGAAAGACCGGGAAGAGATGCATTTCCTACCCGTACTTAGCCATACTTGCACTACAGTACTTGGTTAGCTCGCAAATTAAAGCACTAACTTTTCAGCACTGACTCTGTAACATCGATGAATGTACAGGGCAGTTAAGAACCTGGTAAAGCGGATTCGGCGTAAAGCCACACAGGTTGCTTACTCACCTTTCTGTACGTGACCAGGTTAGTGTTCTGTGGCTCCTACTGGGAAGAGACGTGAAATCAGCACAAAAAATTGTTCAACTGCGCATGCGGTCATCACGACTTTTGTCGGAACAGGCCGGTCTTGCCTCTGATAAAATGAGCTGTTTCCACAGTGCCCATCATTTGAGTTGTTTTAAACATCCTGTCAGTGTTGGTTGACATTTACTAGTCTCCGTTGGAACACAACTGACCGGCTCACAGATGAGGTTAATGGACAGAACCATTGGAGCGCTGCTTGCTTTATGTTTTATTGCCACCCTCTGCCAGGTATGTCTTTCTGTGGATTGGGCAATTACGCGGTGTTAAAAGCGCAGAATTGTCATAATCTGATTACTTTTTTTCGTCCTGTTACAGACGGCACCCACAAAAGAGAAGGCACCGCCACCCATCGCACTGCCACCCATGCCCAAGAATGCGACGAATAACGCAAACGGTACAGTATGCCAAGCCGAAATCATCACTCCGTGTTGACCTTCAAGCCTTTTACCGTATGTCTGATTTTAGACCCAGAGGGAAACGTCTCTTCTAAAGGTACTACATTCCCTCCAAAGTTTCGCGCAATCTCGTGGCTGGCCCATAGAGAAATCCCCGGGCGTTCAGACGGTTAAGGTCATTAAACTCTATAATCACTCCGGGCATTATCTTTTGCCATGCTCCGTCATTGCGCGAAACTTTCGAGGAAACACAGTGGCGTGTCACTCGAATTACATTACACGTTTCTGTACCAATCACTAATTTTTACCTCTTTCTCATGTGTTTCAGAGCTGGTTGGGACACCACTGATTGATGCAAAGCAGCGCGATGGTTCCGGCGGTAGGCATAATAGTTAAAGCGAAAAGCTACGTACATGCTTATCACTAACTTGTCTACAATTTATTGGAAACGTTTTATGCAGGCCATCACGAGAACAACAACATGATGATGCTTCCCTTACTGATGAGGTAAGTGTGTTACGTTCCAAGCAGAACAAATGACTCGCACAGCCTGCCACGGCCTTCTCTATGGTACGTTCAGAACCGTAGACAGGCTCCTCTGTCATACCTGGTTAAAAAGGCAGTCACCAAGGAAGTGCATGGTGCTGCAGAGGGGCCTCCAAAGCGTCAACATCGTTCCTCCTGTGGCTAAACAGGAGAAACGACTGCCCGCAGGTGTTTATATTTATGGGTGATGCACCTGCAAGGAAGAATGCGCTTGCCTTCTCTTGCTCACTGCTGTAATACACGAATCAATGGCAGGCTACGCCAAGCGATGACGAGAAAGCAAGCGTTTCCTTTACTGTATTGTAGAATATAACGAGCCGTGGCAAGCAATATAATTAGTCTGGTTGTGCAACGGGTGAGATTCCCGCGTCTATGGCAATGGTTGCCTCAAATTCATTAACGTGCCACTTTGTTTGCAGCATGATGAATAACAACGGCGGCGGCGGCGGTGGCGGTAGGTACTTTTCACTTACTGGGGATGCCCATATTCCCATAAGTTGATTCTTTCGGTTGTCGTAATTATCCCACTGTTGGGAGCTTTTTCCTTCTGCGCCGAAAGTGGTGTACGCTATGAACTTGAATTCCTACAACGGCGATTCATTTCAGGAAGACAAGACGGTGGTGGTGGCGGCGGTGGCGGTGGCGGTGGCGGCGGCGGCAACAATGCGGCGGTAAGTCTTCCATGGTCATACCCAGTTACTTAATTACAACTCAAAAATCGATTTGTTGACCGTGCGTATTGCGCACTGCTCTGGTTCTCACATTATGAAATTATACTGCAAAACGAATCTCCCCGCGGCTCGGTCCACTAAATCTCCTATTTGAAAGTTCTACCTCATGCGTATTTTTCTTTAAAACACTTTTTTTTCTTGTTTTGCAGATGATGGCCATGGTAAGCAAACGGTTTTGTTTCTGTTGGTGCACTGGTTGAGCCAAGGATGGGACCAGGAAAAGCTACATCCTCAAAATTTATTCATCGATCATTCATGTCACTTTCAGATGATGTCGATGATGCACAGTGGTGGTGGCCACCGCAGTGGATAAAGTGATCTCATCCCCATGATCTCATCCGCAACCGACACACTCCGAAACATTTTATTACTTCTCGTAGCGGCGATATTTTGAAGTCTTCATGGCGTTGATATCTTGAAGAATCTGTGAAGCTTTTCGGATGGTGAGACGCATAGCACTCCTTTTGGGCTTCTTGGTGGTTACGGTACCCCGGTCACCACCGAAATGATCTCGCTTCCTCCATATTTACTGCCAGCCAAGGCATTACTGAAAGCAATTGGGCAAGTTTCAAATAGGAGGATAGTTTCTTTCGTGATTTCAGAACTGAACGTTCCTTCGTTTTGTGAATCGCAAAGCGAATTATTAATCTCGCTTTTTTTGACGTCTCTCAATGCGATCGGTCAGGCCAGACTGACATTTGTATATAAACCATCTGCGCAATCCCAGATTAAAGTGATTGTACCACAGCTGTTCCATATCCAAACTACAACGCCGTATCCAGCGTAAAATGATCTCGCTGGCGCGGTGGATGGTAGTTTGAACTAGAATTCATCCGGGCGGATTATCCAACCATCGATAGGTTTTTCATCCCCCGTCCGATAGATTTGATATCCTTTGCTGTTCCAAACGGAAGTTGCGCGAGATGTAGCTTGGTTCGGCTTGCTACGGAGCTACATGCGTACTTTTCACTTTGAGGGTATGACCTGCCGTCAAGTTTCGATTGGTCGGCTGACAATACTGGCAAGTCGTAGCCAACTTAGTTCTGGCATTCTCTCCATCAACGAAAAGCGCAAGTATCCGGCACAGCCATTGCTGCTCGACTGCATTCCGAATTATTGCCAGCCATTCAATCGGTTACTTTTCGCAAGAGAAGTTAGCAGATTTCCACGAGTTGCTGACGATTTTGTGTTTGGTCGACCATTACCTCTCCTTGTTGTACTAATTCATGGATCACCTTCGGGATCTTCACGAAAGGAGGACGGGAGAACACCAAATAAGCAGCAGTTGGAGGACTGGAATTTACAGGCCAATGCAGGTGAGTAACTTCCATCGGCGCATTGCCTCGATCAGCTGGTTTCTCTAAGTCGATGCTCCTGATATCATGACGTTGACAGTATTCATATCGTTGCTGTTTCAGATTCTTCGACGACAGAAGAGCTAAGCTGGATGTTTGAACGGATGGACGGATGTCTGGTCGACCAAAGATTTGTCTGGAGGGGCATCCCGCGAATTTACTTCGTCTTACTGACTGATGTTTTTTTACCTTTCGTTGATTCTCGTCCGCTACTTGTTGGTAGTCCTAGTTGCTTTCTCGATTCTTCGTAAGCGTCTAATGGACCTACAATGGACCTGTAATTCGACTTTGTTTCACCTCATTTACTGATTTTTCGTGTATATTTGCACCGAAACGATTAAAATTCTGAACGGAACTGTTGTCGGTTGTGAGGGGGATAACCACAGGAACAGCGGTTGTATCCGAGCAGGAGGAAAATTTGAACTGACGAGGATCAGCGAGGCTGGGCGAGCACTTGTATTATCTAATTTTCCCCCTAGTTACCGTGCTCTCTTTATCCAGACCACATCGCCGTAACGTCCTTCCAATTTAGGGTAGATTTGGAATACGGCTGGTAAATCTGAGTACGAAACGTATTCTTAGGCCAGTCACCAGCCAAGTACTCAAGTTTAATGTGGGAATTGCAAGGTCACTCTACCGAACGTAAACGAATGTTATAGATACAGTTTCTCTCGAAGTCTGACGAGATAAGTACGTATTGCCGGTTACGCAGCAGCTGCTCCCGCAGGATCCTCAACAACGAAGACGCAAAGATGTGAAAGCGTCGATTAGAAAATTGGCCAGTGTTCTACTAGGGGGTACAGTGCAGTGTGGCCGAAGTATTGTCTAGAGTATGCAAATAAAAGTTCGATGATACAACTGGCACCAGCCAAAGTTCGCTATGCATTGGTACTGTACTGCATCGTCAAACTCGCAGCCTCCCTCCTTGTGTACAAGGAATGGACCCTCACCAGATATACCTAGATATTTTCCACTGACGGGTGCTTCAACTTTCCCCATACAAGCATGTAGCTCGCCTTCGGCTCGCTGTTTAAGTACACGATCGGGTGCGCCCCAAAGTGAGACTTAAAAATTATTATCAATGGTGTCACGATGCAAAAAATTTAGCTCGAAACTTTGGGGATGATGCTCATGAATCGGGTACGAAATTGTTAGTACATAAAGAGTGTGGAAAACATTTTTTTCGAGGACGAAGCTTTCGGTTGTAAGTACGTAGGTTCTTTTTGGCCGGTGGGTTGTCGTCCTTAACGCGTCGTTGGTCCGTGTCAGATTTACGTTCTTTCTTGATCTTAATGGCTGTCGGTGTGGGTATTTCTAATTCTGCTGTTTTAGGACTGGGGATCTTGGTCCTTGGGCAACGTTTTCGGTTGCGAGTCGGCTCAATAATTTGGATGTCAGATGGGTGATCAAAATTTTCGGAATTAAGAGTTGTCTTGTGGGGTAAAGACGACTTGGTGGTCTTGGTACTTGAAGTTTTATCCGTTCTGGTGGGTACTTTCTTGGTTTTCTTTACGGGACGAGGACGAAGTTTCACGCCGGGTACTCAAGCAAAGTTACGAGCTTGTCTTTCAATCTTATCTAACTTGAGATTTCATTACGCGTATGCAATGCATGCCTGCACTATGAAGTTCGGAATTTTACTGTAATTCAAAACGTACACGTGCCTGGCCAAGTTATTGGCCTGGACAAAAGTTTTGCCCACCGGCCGAAAATTCACTGTACGTGTGCTACGTGTACTGTATTCTATCGATGGTTTCGCGAATGACGGGATATCACTCACGGCGAAAGTCACACGATTCGCGAAACTACAGTAACTTTCCTCGAAAAATTATGTCTGGTAGGGTTGAAAGGCGGGGTAACTTTTAGGAGTAGAACCGGCATGAACGACCTTTTGTATCTGTGGTCATAGTGCCAGTGTCATCTGATGCGGAATCACTGAGCCTGAGGGCTTGGTGCTTTGGTACGGTTGGACTTCGGACGAAAGGGGTCCGGCTCTAAGTCGGAGTCACTCAATGCGGGCACACGACGATTAGCTGTTGTATGGTTGGGTTTTGCAGAAAAGGCGTCCGGTTCTGAGTCGGAATCGGTCAACGTTACCACACGCCTTTTAGGTGGCGTGGGTCTTGGGTCTTGGGCTTCAGCGTCGCTGTCCGAGTGACACTGGATGTTGGAAGTGGTTACTTGGTCGCTATTGCGGTAACTCTTGGATGGTGAAGGAATCTTCTCTGTGGTTTTTTTTGGTGCGGTTTGGGGTGACGGAGTGGCTTGATATAGTTCTGAAGGAAGTAACAGGCTCAAGGACACGGCGTGGCTTCTTAGCTTTTGAGATTGCTGGTTCGTTATGACATAGAAATAGCTCCTTTGGTTCACCAAATACAGATGTTGTTGTTCATCTTTCTGTACGTTGAAGAAGGCATAAACTTTCAGTGACATATCCTGGTCGATGGAATTGAAAAAAACGTCGGTTACGCGGAATGTTGCCCCAGTGGGTCCTGTGTGAACCTTAACTTCAAGTGCCGCTGGAATACTTCTGTCGCTGTTGTCCACTTGTTAGACCAGTAGCAGTATATTAAAAGGTGTGTGTTCTTCAATATCGTGCAGATCTGTTAAGGTGCGAAGTTGTGGTATCAGGGGCTGTTGGTGTTGTAGTTGGAGAACTGTCGTTTCTGGTCCGATGGTCATCTTTAGTGAGACTGTACTGTATTCCCTCAATTGTTTCGCGAATCACGTGACGGTCGACGTAAATTACTCATGCATTGATCTTGCCAAGACACAGGCACGTTTCTAGCCCCGCCGGGTAATATTTACGTCGACCGTCACGTGATTCGCGAAACAATCGAGGGAATACAGTAGAAGAATATTGGTATTTTCCAGCGGACACCAACTGACAGTTTCGAACTCGAATGACGTGTCCAGATTTGAGGTGTCGCACTTTGTCAAGGTTTTTCTCGAACGCTTCTACATTGATCGAACCGGAAAGATCTGCCAAAGGTGGTCGTCTCAACTTGTACCCTTGTTTCGTACGTTCTTCGTCGACGAACATGACGATGAAGTGCAGGGACTCGTACAACTTTGCCTGCAAAATGATGAGCTGTGCTGTCTGGCGTTGGACAGGAAACTTTGCAAGTATCTTCTTGGGGGTCTTGGTTTTGGAATTGGTGAGAACTGTCCAGTTGCTGGTTATCTGTGCGGTCTGGTGAATAGCCGGCCTCGACTTCCTGAACACTGTCCCATAGGTGGAGGCTTTTAATTTGCTCACCGTTGATAGTTACAGGATCAACTTTGATCAACTGTACGGTCACAACTTCTGTGAACAGTGTGGGTGTTGTATCCGGTGGACCAAATGCGCCGAAAGTCAGGGGAGGGGTAGTCATTTTCGAGCTTCTTTCAACTCAAAAAGTTCGAGGTCAGATTGTGCGAACGGAAGTTTATCTTAGTGAAACTGTATAGATTGTGCCTGCTTACGTAGTGATAAAATATTATAGTAAGAGTTCTGTACATGTGTACACTACGTTAGTGGTCAAAGTGTGACCGGTGGCAGCAATTTTTTCCGGTGTGGACAGTATCAGCTCTTGATCTCGCGATCTTGCACGACTCATTGCAACAGCGATTTGTCCGTGGGAGAAACATCCTTTCCGTAAATCAATTCCGGTCTTCTGTAATGTGGCGCCTTGCGATCGGTTGACGGTCTTTACGTAACCGGGGCGTAGAGGAAACTGTTTTCTTGAAAGTGTGAGCCCTTTACGTTGAAGGTTCATTGTGAAGTTGATTCGCGGTATATAAAACATTCTCTTTGTCTCCACAGTTCCTATCTGAATGAACTTTTAGTTGATACTGAGAACTAAGACTTGTGTTTTATTAAGTAAGCCGTCGTGAGGTGATAGATTTCGAACGGTGAAGCACTCCATTCCCACTTTGAGGCGCCATTCGTGCGGAGGGACATTCGGGTAGTCGATCTGGTTGAAGAACTCTTTGGTCAGATTATTCCTGAAATATTCTGAAACCTCGCTGGATTCGTTTAGGTCGTCGTAGCTGTATAGTGTAATGAAGTCACTGATCACTAGGTCCGAGATATCGTTGTTGAGAGTATGGACTTCCTTATTGAAAACGCTAAGTAGCGCTCGGTCGTATGTCATCGGCTTTTCAAGTGTCATATCCGGATAGATAAAGTGCTTCCACTCCTCTGCATCTGTAGTAGCTCGCACTAAGTGCAAAGTAACTTTACCATTTGCATCAACAGGGGGAGTTCCATTTGCGATCATTACCACAAACGCAGAAAATTCGCGATCTGTTTCTTGTCGCACAGGTACTGTGAGGGTGCAAACACAGAAATGCTTCCACACAGACGAGTACTTTATACTTGCTCGTACTGTAGTTTCGCGGGTTGCATGTTGTAGTATGGGTGGAATTTGGCGAAAATCTCCGACACCGATAAATATCATTCCTCGAAACGGTGTTTCACTTTTGTTTCTTAGTTTTCTCAGTACACTATCGACTGCTTCGAGGTTTCGTTTATCTGTCATGGTTATTTCGTCCCAAATCGCAACTGTCGCTTCCCGTAAGATAAGTAATTTACTCGCGTCATAAAGCAAGGTTTATGTCGCTACCTAAAACCTGTTGCAAAAACTGCTTCTGAGCGAGAACCGAAAACCGTGGGTCGCGACCTGAACCGGAACACGCACAAGCACTCGAGCTTGCAACGCACAATCTGTTGTTCTGAGTATAATATGCCACATGTGCCAGAGACCGCCTGTCTGCCAGTGCAGCTGGCATACAGTAGAACTGCGATTTTTGAATTTTATTTTTCACTTTCGTTATTCCATCGTTTTTCGCATTACAAAATGGATCCCAGATCTACTCTGACTGCTTTGTTGTTAACCTGTCGGCTTCGTCTACTTAACTTGCAACGGCGGAAGATGGAATTGAAGCGACTACGGGGATTGTCTCGTCTACCACGTCAGCGGAAGCCGCGAAGATGGTATGTCCGACCCAGCAACCTGAACAGAGGAGAAACGGCAGAGTACAGACCTTTGAAACTAACCCAGAGTACTACGAGGAGTACTTCCGGATGACCGAACCACAGTTCAAACTGCTCTTAAAGCTGGGAGCGCCATTGATAGTGCATGATCCAACCCATATACAGCCTATCACTGCGGAAGAACGGCTCGTTTTGACGTTAAGGTAACCTTCACATAATTCTGAACATGAGTCCTTCAACTCAACAGCCATAAACCTGTCAATAAAACAGCGCTTTCTAGGATTCTTGCTACCGGTATCTCACAGACGGCTGCTGCGCATTCATTCGCCATCTGTCAGACAACCATCGGCAACATCTTCAAAGAAACTACTAAAGCAATTTACACGGCCTTGAAGGATGTATATATCAGAGAAACCCAGCAAAGAAAGATGGCAGCAGAATGCTGAAAGCTTTGAGGCCATGTGGAACTTTCCCAACTGTATAGGTGCAATCGACGGAAAGCATGTTCAGATCAAGGTACAAATTTTCTACGTACATTATAAATATTCGACCTCCTTTACCACATAACATGCACACTAATCTGCTGTTTATCTTTTGTAGAAGCCAAAGAATGGAGGTAGCAAGTGGATTAACTACAAAGGGACACACTCAGTTGTTCTCATGGCTGTGGCGCGCGCAGATTATACATTCGAGTACGTCGACGTGGGAGGTTTTGGTCGGCAAAGCGATGGTGGTAATTGGCAAAACTGTACTTTGGGCCGCGCTTTAGGTGATGGAGAGTTGGTCCTGCCGCCCGGAAGAAAGCCACCGCTGTGTGCCGAGAAGTTACCGTACGTATTTGTGGCGGACGCTGCATTCCCAATGTCAGAAAACTTGCTGCGGCCATATCCCGGATACGCATTGTCTAGCCTCGGCAAACAAGAACGTATATTCAACTACAGGTTCGACACTGTTCGTTTTTTACAGGTTCATAACCCGAATATGCCGTGTGAATGATTATGATCACTGTATTACTGCAGGTTGTCCCGAGCTCGTCGAGTTGTCGAGAATGCCTTCGGTATACTAGCAGCCGAGTGGGAAATATTACGGGGACCCATCGCACTTGAACCATAACAAGTGATTTACCTGACGCTCGCCTGCTGTGCACTGCAGAATTTTTTGATAACGGAAAATACCAAGGCAGGTGACAAATAAATCTCCCCCACGATGGCACTTTTGTACCTGGTTCTTGGCGAAAAACTATGCCCGCAAGTATGATACCTCTTCGGGTTTTCGGAAACAGAGCTAGACGTGCTGCTATCAAGACGCGAGAGGACTTTTCTGAATATTTTAGTACGCATGGCAGTGTTCCATGGCAAGATAACATGGTCTTCGGTTTGCTAAACAAGTGAGTTTACTCCACTGGACAAAATCACCTTAAAAATGAACTAAACGGAATTACAATCATGACTCGCGTCGGTATCACTATGATGCTGCACTGCTGAGTTATTGGGATATCACGCGAGGATGACGGGAAAGCCAAAGCCAGTTGCCTGTTCGTACAGAAACATAGCAATAGCCTGTTGGATCTTCCGCCGAAGAACTTTGCGATCGTCTTCGTTTTGGCTCAGCAATGTGGCAGTTAGATAGGTCCCTGCAGAAAGCAAACCAGTAACGTAAGTGTCATAATATCAAGCGCAAGTCGTTCTGGCACTTATATTATCAAGACGTACCATATTGTGCTTCGGGCGAATCAGCTTCTGTCCCTAGGACACCTAGAGCTTTCGTTAATTCATCAGCTTGACTGGCGAGCTTGCGCTCTTTGGACTCATATTCGTCCAGTTGTCGGGAACATTGGATTTCGTTGCTGCGTCTCTTGGACTTGCTGCCGCTAGACAACGTGGAAGCTACAAGGTACATCAGTCACTGCAATCATTCTCTGCTGGCAAGCCTTCTCGAAAACCATAAAACTGCTTACTCACCGGTTGACGAACGAACAGACGGTGGATTCGGAATTTCGGGAATTTCATCGTCAGCAAGGCTTCCGTCGTACACTTCTTTGCCGTTTCCGGTACTGCTTTCTTCGTCATCAGTTGTACCGTCAACCAACGAAAAATCTTCGCCAGCCCGAACAGCTGCCTTGGCTCTTTCGAGAGTCGATACAGATCTGCAAAAAAACCCTTCATGGTAGCATAATTTGCTACCCATAGAAAATAAAACACGAAAAATTAGACGGTCAAAAAGTGGACGTACTCATTCGGAGTAATATAGTCCTTGACGAACTGCATGCTCTCCCAGTGCGGCCAGCTTTCAATGACCGCTTGTCTCCCGGCGCCGCTGGCAGGATGCTCCTTCAGCTTTCTGCCAAAGTTTCGGAAGATTGGTCCAGAGTTTCTTCACGGCATCGCCTGAGTAAAACGACATGAAGCATTTCAGTAGTCAACTAATAATAAATCAACAATATGCAACAACTTTCACCCACCTGTCTTGTCCAGTTTCAGCTCCGCAGCCATATCTTCCCAGATATCCGGTCGTTTGTCTTTACCTTTGTAGTAATCCGCATGTCCAGTATCATAGATCACACTGTTTTTCTGGACGAGAGTGATCACTTCGGCGATGTCCTTGTCGCTCCATTCTTCTTTCGTCGCTGCTTTGCGTCGCGTCTTCTTGGATAGTTCAGCTGAAGTCGTCTTCTTTGCTGCTGTGGCTGTCCCAGAAGCTGCTCGTTTCCTGTTAGTTGTCGTCCTTGGCTTTAACTGCTGACTACTCATGGTTACGGAACAGTAGATAGAAGTTCTGAGGAGGTAAAGAAAAAGATCGCCGCTACTGTAGACAACAGAACAGAACTTTCAAATAAAATTGAGAAATAATCACAGACTTCGATATGTGGAGTCTGTCACACCGGTCAATCAATACAGACCAAATCAACGCCAGAGACAATGGTATAGCCTTTGAGCTCAATCTTGCAAGCTCAAAGCTTTCTAATCGTGTTCCACGCTTGTTCCAGTCAAAAAATCGCTTATGCCAGAGCTCGCTCAAAGCTCGCTCAAAGGGGTAATATACTTTTTCGCTGGAACAAGGCTAGGTAGCGACCCAAGTATAATTAGCCTTTGAGCCTGCTTTGGAACAAGGCTCGCTCAAAGCCTCCTGACGCGAGTAAATTGCCGCCTTAAGAGGTTTGCTTGCTGTCCGTTACTCGGAATGTCACATTCAGTTTTGGAGAAGTCATAAGGGTCATCTCTCACCGGTATCTTGGAAGGATTGTGCGCTGTTCACCCACCAGGGTACATAATGGCTACAAACCCCGAACTTGCACAGCACAGCACGTTACGACTTTCCCAGCGGCGCGTGTATAGTAAGTTATTGCACATAACAGAAATGTTTTTCCTCTTCCTGGTGCACCGTCAACGTAAAAAACTCCCGGAGTCTGACTGTCAACTTTTTGTTGAATAAGCTGAAAAGTTTGGGTTTGTTCTCTGTTGAGTTGTCCGCGGGTGTCGGTGAATTTTTCAAGATTGGTCGTGCAGTTGTGCCGTTGTCGCTCTTTGTCGGTTTCGCTAAGGTTGTTGTGAGGTGAAGGTAGCGAGAACTCGTCCATTGTTCTACTGTAGCTTTCCAATCTAGCCGATGAACCCAGTAGCAAATGGTGTAGTGCTCTTTCGTAGGAAAGATTTTCACGTAACTTGAAATCCATCCCTATATATTGCTGGTGTTTTGAAAATAGGTTCAGTGCCGGACCTCCTTCGGTTATCAGGACTATAAACAGAAAACGAAGTTGCGTGGGAGTACATAACCATTCTTTCGCCTCATCCATACAAATTTCGGCTTCCGATGTATCATCCAAGAGACCCATAGCTTTTGCGCAGTCTGAATAAGTTTGGTATTTAATGCCGCTAATAGCGCACAGTTCTTTGAACGACCTCGCCGGTTTGTTTTGCAGCAATAATCGTAGGTACCAAAGTTCACCGCTTTGGAGACGCTTGACTTCCATTCTGGTTATGTGGAGACCTGTCCGTCGATGAACTGTTCCTGTGTTTGGTGCGGGCACTTTGTCAAACCAGATATATTGGGCAGAGCGAGCATTGGTTTGGTCTTCGCGTTTTACCGTCACCACAAACTTTTCATAATATTCCAAATATTTTAAATTTTCGAATAATGGGTCGTTCGGTCGGGCAAAGTAGCGATCAAGTTTGGAAAATCTTTCTTTCGCACTATCTCTCCAGTTCTTGTTCGAATCGTTGTAAACTACATAATTTTGGTCTTCGAAGTGAATAGGATAACTTAACACAGATGGTCTCTTCTTGTCAATTCAAAACTGAAAATACGCTAAACAGCTTCCGAAGCGGATAAGTATCGACCGTGAATGTAAAGCTTCGTTTTGTCTTTTGATATAGCGTTTAAGTAATCCAATCCCTTATACAGGTATTTGTACAGGTGAATAATCAAAGTCACGGACGCGGCTAACTCCAAATTTATGTGACAATCGAAAGCTATAAGCACGTCGGCATTATAAGGCTCAACATTCAGATCAGCTTCATGGCGCCGGCGATATTGAGGATAGCCAGCATCGTTGATATATGTTTCTCCGTTGATACGTTTGGGGTATCTGTAGTGACAACTTCTCTGCGTTTTTTCCTTCTCTGTGCGGCAGCATTGATCGGGATAATGTTTATGCAACATGTGTTTCTGAACTGTCCGACGTAGTAACGGTTCTTCCGGTAGTTCAGCGCAGATAACTTGGTCAATTTCTTCTGGCGTTTGTGGTTCTCACTCATTCTAACAGCGATATGAGCATGAGGGAGACCACGGGGTTGAAACTTTACCACAACGATTTTGCAGATTTGTTTCGCTTTGAAATATCTTGGCAAACATGCTTGAAACTGTTTCACGATTTCTGGACAGTCCGAAGCATTTTGACCAGAAAGTAATCTGCTGGTCATTTCCGGCCAGTTTGGGTTACATGTGAAGGTAGAAAAGTACGTTGGGTTTTTTAGTCGGCAGATTACGGCGAGCGCATCTGAGATCATCTGCTGATTATGTTGGAAAGAACCAATAAAAGATGCGGGTAGGAACACGCGTCCATCGTTGTTATTAGATTGGGGATCGTTCTGTCGACAGATCTTGGACTGGTTATGACATATCCAACTTAAGCGTTGCTCCTCTATACAACTGAATATGTCCAGACAGAACTCGTTTAAAAATCTCCCCAGCGACATTAGTGCGACACAGCGAAGAATGATTTGCCGGTAGAACATCATAACTGTAGTGCCTTTGGATTTCTCCTGTCTGTCGATGCTCCAGCCGGGCGTTCCCTCCGGGCAAATTACGATATAATGTAACGGCATAAATAAGGGAGATGTGACTTTGATAAACGTGGGACGGGTTTTGGTTTTTTTCCAGCAGACAACAGTTCTGTCTTTCAGTTCACCAGATGTTTCAGGGACGATAACAGCAACAATTTCATTTGTACTCCGAACTGCCAGTTCGGGCCGAGCTTCATTACTGGGTCGGTCAGCCAACATTTTGAACTGTCGTAAAAGTGGGTTACATTTGCCGAGAATATTTCGTAATTTAGTGACAATAGCTTCATCGAATTGCAGGTTTTTCATGATCTTCTGAGGATACTGTGCGTCATTGAAAAACCATCGTAATGGTCCTCACTCGTCGCTTCCTTGCATCATGCGGTGATAGGTTCTGCCCTTCAGAATGAGGTTGCTGGGCCCATCTTGCTGTTCGAAACATCCGGTGGTACCAATAGCCGACATCAACAATGAATTGTTATACTCTCGTGAATGAGTTCGAAGCCGAATGGATTTCAGATAGAGTCGTTTTAGAGCTGAAGGCAAGCTTGGAATTTCTATCGTCCGAAGGGTTCTTGTTATTATGACCGCAACAAAATCCCTTTGATTCCGTGTTCATTATTAATGCTTTGCACCCCGAGACACGTTATCCATCTCAACCGTAAGAGCATTAGCGTAAAGGTCACAGATGACTCATCGATCGAGATCACGATATAGCTTTGATTCCGTGTCTTGCACGTGGTGCCTTTCATTGTGTGAGTTGATGTCCTCACTTGAGTATTCGCTTCAGAAGCTTTCCAGGTCACTCTCGTTAGGTCCATCAATTGCCGAATCAAACGACGGGTTTTCAACGACGCCTGACTGATCCTCGTCAAAAACGGTGCTGTCGTCCAGTGTACTATGTAAATCAGTGCTGAAGTCGAAGCTTTCCGAATAGTCATTAATGCTTTCATCGTGATAGTTGTTGAATTCGGTCCTGCGCCGATTATGGTGGTCGGATTCAAATTCTGCTTCGTTTTCCGTCTGACGCACCTGTGTCCGCGAACCAGAGATTTCTCTTTTCTTTTTTGCACTGTGACATGATTTGGATTTGGTGCGATTCCGTTTTTTCTCCGAACTCGAAGCTGATTTGACAAGGAAAATTTGCAACCGTCTGTAATCGGCCCTTACGGATATATATCTCGACCCGTTCTTTCGTTTAGGCATCATGAAAATCCGGCCGATTGGCGCTAATGTACGTCAATTCGTGCCTGTGGTTTAAAGCACAGTGATCTTTGAAGGACATCAGTGAAAAGACAGGATAGTTCGTTGCATAGCTCGTCCAAACCACGATTTTTTGCATCAAAATCATGAAACTGGAATCAGGATTCTGGGCACACCCGAACTGAAAATCGTCCAAATCAATAAACTGGCACGATTGCGCACTGAGCTCAACGATTACGTCAAGTTTTTTTGGCCGGAAACTAAGTTTGAAAGCCTGGGAACTCATGGTAAGAAAAAAATCTACGTTATAATAAGATAAGGGTAGGACAATGACGTAAGGTCGGGGTCGGTAAGGTGCTAGTCTCACGAGGCAATACTGAGCAACCGCGCCCCATGTTGATACATGCCTGCAGACTTGTCAATGCGCAGCAGTCTGCCGCATAGGCGTTTTTGTGAGCGGTATCGAGACAGACATGGTCAGGCTTGGGTGACGGCAAAAGGCCTTATCCATTGCTGACGTTGCTGCGCTCTCCGGTGGTAAGCCGGATCTTCTGGAAACTGCCTGTTCCTTGTACACGGTACGCAATACTGTAAGCCTCGATTCTACGCTTCCGCCTATAATTACACGAAAAGTTTGTTTGCGGACCACATCAGCACTAAGTTTTCAGACATACTGTAACTCCGCCGCAAATGCCCTGCATACTCTAGGGTTAGACACTTTCCCGCATACCTCTGCCGGACACAATCTTTTAAGAATTGAGTTGCATTAGTCAAGGCAGGAAATTCTGACCAGTTCTTTCACAATCTGCATTTCGAAGTACTAAATTAACTTTACTTGCAAGAAAGGCATTGTCGCTTTGAGGTCCGCACTTGTATTGAAAATTTGGCTGGTATGCTCTAAAAATCCAACCTGTCCCAACGCAGCCGAAATGTCTGCTTGCGAAGAAGCAGCACAGGATATCGAGGAGACGCTACTAAAAAAGCTACCGTACGACCCACAGTGGTACGACGTATGGCGCACGGTGTTTTCCTTCGTAGCAAACGACGATGCCACACTGTTTTCCCTCCTGGAAGCATCGACAAGTTTCCGAGCTTTTTTCCGACGGGATGTGCTGGAGCGAGTGGACTCGTCACCTTACTGGAGAGATGCCTTGGTCAAGCGTGGAGTGCGCATCAGCACCCTGAGCTCCTTGTCGTCGCAGGAGGACTCGCCCTCTCTCACCTGGTTTGACCGTTATCGGCAGTATGCAAAGAGTATGGGATGCTACCGCTGTTTTTGGCGTCTCTCAAGTGGCCAGCCGGTTAACCCATCCGCATTTTACCGCAGTGATGTAGGGGAAAGAGACATCACAAACGATTCAGGATCACATCAAAACCCCGGCCACTTTTCAAAGGGACCTCCTCCCAGTGCTGACGTAAGTTCTGCTGCTGTCACGTCATCCACTTTTACTCTACGTTTGTTGTCTAGCCGATTTCTCTGCGCTCACAGGTTGGCGATTGGAAGGTTGCAAGGTTTTGCGAGCGACAAACGGACTTTGCCTACCTTATTGTCACCATCATCGGACCACCAGATACGCCCTACGTCGGAGGGCGCTTTCAGTTACTCATTGTCTTTCCTGAAAACTACCCTGCCGAGCCACCACAGGCTAAACTGCTGACCAAGATTGTCAGTCCGTACTTCACGGACCACGGGGACTTTTACTGTAAATACACCAACTTTGACGATGCAGCCGATTACGAAACTTTCCTAGGATATCCTCCATACTGGCACACCATGTAAGTTTCTTCTTCTACCGCTATATGTAGCCACAGTGTACAAAATGCATTCCTGCAGGCCATCGCCCCAACTCAGTAACATCGATTAATGACAACAATCTAAGTTGGATTATCCAAAGGATGATCTGCAGGGATGCATTTTGTACACTGTATAGTGAGTTGTCTGGCTGATTTGATCCTGACCACTGCGGTTCACTTCTAGGTATTTTGTGGACCTCGTCCAGCAGTATCTGAGCTTTTCGTTCTGCCAAGACGCGCCCCCAGGCCTGATTGCCGTCCACAAGCAGCACACTGAACTGGTCAAGAGTAACAGAGCAGAATTTGCCCAGTTAGCGCGGAAGTGTACCCTGGAAAACGCCATGATTCACTGGAACATATCTTGCGAAGATTTCTGTTCAACCCGCTCTTCTTCCATCGACAGGGCTGCCCGTCACAAAACCAAGTTTCTTAAGTGCCAGTAGCCTTCCAGCGCCTTTTCTAAGTTACCGGACGATGACGGCCACCCAATGTACTCCACTGCGCACTTTATGTTGCAGTTGCTACTTTTTACAGTAGTGGAATGTACAAAAGCAGCCAAATCGTGATGGCCACGAAAGCAAAAGTACAATACTAAATTGGCTTGATACTGTAGATGATAATTTGTTTCATTCGGGGAAATGGCATTTTCTTCAAAAGAAAACAGCCATAGAGAGCCAGAGAGTAAATCGAGATCGAGCGGATAGCGCCACGAACAAAAGACTGCACCTCGAAGAATCGAAGTACTTCGATTGAGAGAAAGCGAGATAAACCCAAAATGGAAAGAGCTGTCAAAGGACACTCGCTTCACGATCGGTGGCTGTGGCTGACGGAGCTCCCGATCATGTTTGTTCTCCCCGTTGCACTCTGTTGTCTCGGCTGGTGAAAGATCTCACCTTAATTTTTCCCGGTCATTTCTTAATACATCGCATTCCACCGTGCCAATATTCACATATTGCTCGTGGCAATAACAGAGAGTCTCTCTGGTATTATTGTACCTAGAGACTGTAAATCGATTTACCATGCGGAACAAGTCCTTTGTTTTCCACAAATGGTCGTCGCTGAATGATATATCACCTGCCACAATACAACGGTCTGCTAGTTTTCAACAAATGGTCATCGCTGAGTGATAAAGTATATCACATGCCACAATACAATGGTCTGATGAGTTGTTTTACGTTTTAGATGTGCAAAAAGGAAAGTCTTTCCGGGTGTAGTTGTTTGTTTTTTTGTTTCGCTATCTTCTCGCTTTTTTGAGAACAGAATATTGTCTTTTCAGTAAAGGTTTCTATATGAGCGGCCCAGGCGGNCACCGNTTTTACTAGCTATCAAAGTTTATAGCCACATGTTTTGATAGCTATCAAAATCACAACCTACATACTTTGATACCTATCGAAATTGATAGCTATCAGTTTGTGTAGCTATCGAAACTGATAGCTATCAGTTTATGTAGCTATCAAAACTACTACCTACATGACTTTGCACCTATATCCTTCTTGTAGGCTCAAAATTGGCCTACTTCGAAAACGTCGGTTTCTACTTGCGTCTTTATATGGAAGTATAAAAGTGTAGTCATGACGTCATGAATTCAATGAGTTTACGTGAAAGAAATAACCACGCCCACCGGTTTTCTGTGTTCGGGTGGTAAGAGCGAAGTAGAAACCGACTTTTTCGAAGTAGGCCAATTTTGAGCCTACATGAAGAATATAGGTGCAAAGTCATGTAGGTAGTAGTTTTGATAGCTACACAAACTGATAGCTATCAGTTTCGATAGTTATCAAAGCATGTAGGTTGTGATTTTGGTAGCTATCAAAACATGTGGCTATGAACTTTGATAGCCAGTAAAAACGGTGACCGCCTGGGCCGCCCATATTTCTACACGGTCTGCTAGTAATGATACTTGTTGGGATCAATCTGATAATAGTCTTTGTCGCTATCAAACTTTAGATACTTTTCCGCTCCAGCCGACTCGTCTAGAAGTTTGCACAAGTCTGTCTCCAGAACAGCAAACGAAGGTCTCTCTAGCGGCTCCTCTCTCCAGCAGCTCATCATAACATCGTATCTGAAATTCGGACAGTGCATTAAGGCCGATCCAAGCTGCACTGTATAAGAACTAAGGCCGAGTATGAAGCATGCCGGCTTCGCTTTCGAAGAGACTCACAGTTCTTGCGAGCAGTTTTGCGGACACCCCATTCGACTGCCTTTTCTCAGCTGGCTCAAAAGGTCATTATTGTTGATGGTTGGATAGGGCGTGCCGCCCATGGTGATGATCTCGAAGAGTACTACGCCGAATGACCACCTGAAATGCATCATCGGCGTACGTACAGTAGGTAGGTAGGTAAAGTACTACTGTATGGCGGTGTAAGAGCCAGACTTACACGTCGCTAGCAGGACTGAAGGCCAGATTGACGATAGATTCGATGGCCATCCATTTCAGAGGGAGCTTGCCAGGATTGAGCATGACGTAGTTGCTGTCCTCATCCAGATAGCGGGCCAAGCCAAAGTCGCCAATCTTGACGTGGTCGCTGTCTGTGACAAGTAAGTTGCGAGCTGCCAGGTCTCTGTGAATGTACCCTCGGCCATGCACATACTCCTACAAGCAAAACAACCGAGCGCCGACGTGCCGTTTATGTCAAGATTTACGTTTTTGCTGAGCCTCAAAGCTGAATGTGATAGTGACAAAATCTGAACTACGGTTAGCAACTGACCACTTTCGTACCATGCCCAATGCTATTTGCCGAGAGAAGGACAGCAATGTTGTCAGCGTTAATTGGCTGACACAGGTTACGGGCAGATAGCTGGAGGAAACGGTGGCCGATTGAAGCGATATGGCTGTCTGACGCTTGGAGGAGAGATAGCCGCGCAGGTCGCCGAGGGCACAATATTCTAAAACTAGGAGGATGGGCTCGGAGGTCATGCAGGCACCAAGAAGACTGACGACTTGGCTGTGGCGACCCAGCGCCTTCATTAGTCTGATCTCGCGGAGGAATGCGTCTTTTTCTAGTAGGTCAGCACTTTCTGAAACGACCAACGACGCTGAGTCCATCAGCATTGGATTCACACTGATCAAAGTTCACTCTACTTTTACCTGGAAGTCGTTTGATAGCCACGGTGCAGTTGAAAAGGACATGTCCATGAGGCGCATTCAGCGAACCCTCCACCACACCCTTCAACACTTCTCCGTAAGCACCGTTGCCGATGGAGGCCCCAAAGGCGATGCGCGAACGATCAAGTTCCCATCTGTCGGTGGCGACAGGCGGTGGTAGTGGTAACCTGCAATCTTCAGCATCAAGGCACAATAACAGGGAACAGAACCGATCTCACACACTAGTGGGCTTGAAGAGTGCTTACGTCTGACTGGTGCTGGTGCTGGAGGAGCTCTGACTGCTGTGCAGCGCAGTATTGGTGATACTGTATGAAGAGGAGGACGAGTTGGATCCCGATGACATGGAAGGCAGCAGTTTGCTTGACAGTCTTTCTTGTAAGAGCCTTTGATATCTGCGGCAGCAGTAGACAGCCGTCACCGAAAAGCAGAGCAGAGCCAGCAACGGCCCAGCAATGGCTCCCGCTAACGCCCCCGGCGACAGCTCAGACTCCTCCTGTTCTTCGCCACGCTCAATCGTCTCTTCGGTACTCCTTTTCCCGTAAGCCTCTGTGACAAGTATCTCAGCCGCAGAAATCGTCTGGTTCGGGCCCAGTCGATGGTTGCTTCTTCCGCCAAACGAACGGTTCGAACGAATACAACGACCGCCCTCCACCGAAGTGCACTCTGCAAAAAAGATAATAATCTATCCATGTACAAATTTTTCATCTTGCTGCTGTCTGGGGCTTCGCTGCGGATTGTCCGACTTTAAGAAAGTGCTTATTGTAGAAACCTCGGCAATTTGTCCTGATGTGACAGGCATGTGGTCGCAGACAGGATATATACCTAGCTTGTTGGTGTAGATAACATCCGGGCTTTTTTCTCCGCAAGTAGTGCTGTAGGAAATATGAAAGACATATCGGCACATCAGCTGGATATTCTCCACGTCAGCTCGTTCCTCATTGGCAAATGCCTGGATGGAAGGCGCAGTGGCACTGACACAGCTGTAGTCCTTTACGATGCTGTAGTCGATGCTCAAGTGGTACTTGGCTACATCGGTATTGTTAATTCCTTTCAGCAAGACAAAATGTATGGTCCTTCACACATCAAAGTGGGTCATCATGGATTTTTGGCCAAGACTGGAGAAAGGACCTACCTGCTGGCAGCTTCCATGACAAAAGTCCGCGAACTATTTTATTACTCATAGAAAGAGTGGACATGGTGATATTGGTCACTTGTAAGGAATTATTACGGCTGGAGGAATCTGTAAAACAACCAGTTTGACGCTAGATTCTACTGTAGTATGATTATCCTCGATCACTTGGCGTCTATAGTTACAGTTAAAAGTTTGATATGGTGATGCCCCGACCATGCCATGAGAGTCCACGGCCACGAAACGGATGGTTTTGGACTGACATCGCCTCACGAAGGCCGCCTCCGGCTTGAGCAAAATTTCCTGCAAAAAAAAGGTTGTTAAAGACAGAGCTGCTGAAGTGCCGACTTTGCTGACGTCACGTCGGGAGCTGTCGGAACCGGGGCTTACCAGGGAAGGTACCCACGTCACTTCTTGCAAGGTTTCCGTGAAGTATAAAAGCGGCCCATCGATACTGGATGTCATGTTGGGGGGAAGGAGCCATTCGACACGGAAAGAGGCTAGAGAGCTCTGAAGGAGGAGGGAACCCCAGACCGGAGTTCGGTAGGCGTTGTCTTCTTGCGAGTCGGAGTTGGCCAGCAGGTCGCTCTCCGTATAGTCCATCTGGCATAATGACGGAAGACATATCTGCAAAGTACGGACTCAAAACTGGTGCAACAAGCAGCGGAATTGGTAATACTAACCACTTTATGGCACGACATGGTAGTGTTGTGCCCGCACTCCGTTTCGCACTGAGCAAAAATCTGCAAGAAATCATCAACAAACAGTCAAAAAATGGACCCTTATCATTGCAACATATGGAAATGACGATATTACAAATACAGCGCAGATTTCAGATATTTTCTGAAAACTACGCCCATAAACGTCGCCCACTTTGGGGTGACCATACTGGTGTACGCCGTACCAAAGCCATGTTCGTACCTTTGTGTTTTCATAAAGGCATCTGCTCACACACTTCGTCTTACAGATCAGATTTAAGGATAGGACATCTCGCTTGAAGTTCTGATTTAGTCCTTGCGAAAAGTCGAGATTGATTAAAAGCACAGTTATGATTACTCTTCCGCAACCGCAAATGGTACACATTTTTGCGGTACTGCGGGCCGAACCATACGAAAAAAAGGGCTATAAATCTGAGGAAAGGCTAAACTGTCGTCAGTGCAAACCGCAACCTGTGCGGTTCCATACTCGGAAGCAGCATGCCTTTTCATGTCGGATAGTCATGAGAAGAGACCGCTTGATTTTTCTCTGTAATGGCGAACCGTCAGCAAGCATCGTGGCGAGCGCTGTGTCAACAGATTTTCTTCCGGAGACCGAGTTAGTGTTACCTCTGGTGGATCGTCTTACGGTGCAATCAAAGTCAGCAAAGCGAGCCAAATGTTCTGCAGTTTGCTGCCACAACATGCGAGTTCAGCACCCCGGCAGGACACAATGACGTACGCACTACCATCATTTGGGTATCTGCATACGAGAATGCGTCCAAAGGGTGTCGGACTAAATTGTTCAGGAAACGAGATTTTGCATTTTGCCCCCCAACAAGTTTTCGAAGTGCGTTTTTACCTTCGCCAAACAGACATCCCTCAACCTGAATTCGTTGGCAAAAAGCTTATCCGTCCAATGGTAAAGAAGTCATGGACATATCCCTGAAAGCTTCGAGAGTGGCAACCATGGGGCTGATCCGCACATGCATGCTCTGTAGCGTACTGCCCATTTGCATTTGATCAATCGATCAAACGAGAGCTGACAGGAACAAGCTAGTGTGAAGACGGCTGCAGGTGCGAGTCTCCAGACATAGCACGCTGCTAACGCCAAGACTGGCTGGTCTAAACCCCTACATTTTCGATTCGAGCCCTCAAATTTTTTGGTCATTGGTACAACATTCATTTTGGTAACAAATGGTAGCAAATGTAACTCATGATACAATTTAATGATTAGAAGAACCTGATGTCACAAAAGACCGATTCGGAGGAAAAATACTTTGGACGCATTCTCGTATGCAGATACTCATTTACAAAGAGAAACGGTACGAGGTACAGGACATAATTCCGTCGGGGATAGCGGTTTTTGCACCATAATTCGGCCTACTGTAATGCTTCTTGAACTTCGCATAGCATGTCATGATACGCGTAAATTTACCCATCGGGCACTAGTTTCACGCAATCTGGCCAATCAACAATCCATCACATACCCCGTTATCGTCAGAAAATTCAGCCCGGCAGATTAGTCATTTTCCGCAGAAGTGAAGCTGAATTCAAAAGTGCAGTTAAAATCTTTAATAATCTCGCCAGCCAACATGTCGATTGGTTCAAGCGAGATCTGCGGCGCAACAAAAGAGTTCTCGACAGTGAATGTATTGATTTCCTGGAATGACGATATACTTTGACGAACGCATGGCGTCATGTTTCAGCTAGAAAGTAGAAGGGACAGGTAACAGGCTTCTATTACGCTCATCTGACGTCACGGTTTCGGTATCTGATAATGAGGAGGCAATCGAACAATCATCACAGTTCGAAATCCCATATGGCTTTACTTGCGGATAATTTTCGCGCGTCCGATAACGTGCTTCGCGAAGTTCAAGAAGCATTATAGTATTTTTCCTCAGTTCCTGCTGCACGTGATCACGAGTTCTTGTTTCCTGAGGTACATGGGTCCATCTTCTCGAGGTCTGAACAGCTTTGAGAACGGCAAACGGTTGTAGGTCAGAGCAATCTGTCGTGGGAGACACATGGGTCTGTCGAATGGTAACAAGCCTAAAGTTGTATCAACAGCCGTACGATCAACAGCTCACGATGCTTAAACTTTTCCCATTGTCCGAATTGTGATGCGAAAATTGCTATGCCCGAATCATGTCCTGTACCTCGTAAAATTGTTGATGAGATTATGGATTTCAGACTAAGTAACCCTATCTGCAGACATTCGACATTGGTAGCACGAAAAGTAAGGCCGAACGTCGACTTCAGAAAGTAAAAGATACCAAGACAAGTCGAAGAAAGCAGCCATGCAGAGCTGTGTCTACGACGGAGAATAACCACGCGACACGGCAGCTACACCGGCGGTATTCTGAATACACCGAAATATCCGCTGTTATGGGCTTCCGGATCAGCCGATCAGAATTCTATAGAGCCGCCGATTTACAAGAGCGCTTTTCCTATCACAGCGCCTTCGGTTCAGTCGGCAATCGGTAATAGCGTCAATACGCATGACATATGGGTATCTGCGGCCTAACTTTCATACAAACTTTTTTGCTTCCAAAGTGAACTTTTCTGGCATCAGGTTGTTCAGAATACTCTAGGACACCAAGTGGTAGCGCCGTTACGCTTCGCCACGGGTAGAAGTTCCACATTACCGTTCGCCCTTTAGGAAGATGTCCCCGAAAAAGACACAACTCGTTTTCGGTTATAACGAGGGCACATGTGTTGCTTGCTGCTGTAGTACTTAACTTAGATATTGAAGGGCTCGTGACTGAGACTCGTACGAAAGCGAGGAAACCAAAGATCTCGAGCGCAGTCTGGACATGCATGTATATGGCTTATTACCATCACTTTGCATAGTTGTAACGCAAATTGAATTTTACATGGGTATCTGCCATTATGACTGCATACGAGAATGCGCCAGGGGGTTGTTCGGAGAGCCAACTTGTCCAGAAAACTATCCAAAGCTTCCGGCCTCTAAGGACAACTTTAAAACGGAACCTCCGTCCGCACCAAACAGACCTTGAGCAACAAGAATCCGAGGAACTTGACATATACATGGGAGGCATATTCTCATACGCAGATATTCACACACAGCATACAGAATACATCCGTACACGGATCCACGTAGCCTCATAGCCTGCATCAAAGGTGTTTGACGCCACGCGATGCCGCGGATGGGTGCATTCTGTACACGACAGCTCCTAAACGCGAGAGGCCCCTAACTTTTTGGCCTCTCGGGGTTTCCAGCTTAAAAAATCCGATGGCTTGAGTTTGTGCCAATTAGAAAATTTCTTTGAGGGAAGACTCAAGCATTCCGTAAGACGCCGGATGAACCACCCTATCAAAGTGAATCAACGCATGCGGCTCTGATCCATTCGGCTTGCCGAATCTTACATAATACGTGATTACTTGTGTCATCCCTACGTTGGTTGGGAATTTAGCAAACGTGCTGGTAAACCTACTGGGCAAATAATATTACTGCGAATTGAAAGTGCTTCTTAGTTATTTCACCTCCTGATGCATTCGATGAACGCTATTATATGCTTCTTACACTTCTGAGCCTGTGAATCAAGCGAGCACGGTGTCTCCAAGAGAAACGGAAGTGTAGAAGAAGCGGTTGTCAGGCTTGCACATTTGCGTACTTTGAGGACTGCAACCTCTGGCGCTGGTCGGTCAGTTTCTTGGTATCCTGCAAGATAAGCGAATTGACGTATGAAGGAATATTATGCGCTTTCGGAAGTAGCGTCTGAACTGGTTTAATGGACCGGCCATGCAAGTGAAGCAAGATTGTCTTTTGTTCCGGAAACCTTCAAGGCCTGAATATGTCAACGTCATGGATCAGTGCGTTCACATGGATGATCTTAGGATGTCTGTGCTTTCCCGTGCCGATAAGCGGAACGCCTTACAATGGCCGGACAGATCACGTGACGCCACCTTCCACGGATTCTCCACTGCACAAAGGTGACTACAGCTATACATAGTTACGGTTTACAAAAAACGTTTGGTTTGCATGGTGCTGTGTTTTTAGGTGGTGACCTAGGCCAAGAAATCAAAGAAACACGCGATGGGTCCAAACATTCAGCCGGGGGAATGTTGATGATGCTTGAGCTTATGACGCTGCTCAATGCTGCAGGTGGACAAGCTTCAGCTCCAGCTTCCGGATCGGCAGCTGCCGCTCCATCGCCGGTACAGCTACTGTCACCTTTACAATACAGAGTCGTGTACTGTGATCGAGTCGTGCTCCGATGTGGAACAGAAAGTTTAAAGTCCCTTTGCTTTCACAGGGTGGCGCTCCCGGCGGAAGCGGTATACCGCTGGGTACGCTCTTGCAGTTGATGACCTGTAAGTCTGCAGCACGCACCTCTAATTTCTAGCAGAAAAACACCAGTTTTATTTCTGTACACCGAAAGTAACGACGATTTCAATTACAGTGATGCACGGTGGCAGACATCATAGAGATTAGCTGGAGCATGGCAGAGATGGAAGAATCTTACGTCAAAAGTGACTGGTGTAGTACTGCTTGATCTTTCTAGCTGTGACCACTGCACCATACCAGTACTGGTTGTCGGCCAGGTTGCAGCAGCAGCAACCTTCATCTTAATTACAGCCCGTTCAAGCGAACTTGTCACCACCCTTTCAAAAAATTGATTCTCTTCCAATAACGATTTCTGAGAGCAGCTGCTTTTAATTTTTGCCTGATAGCCCCCATTTTCCCCTTTCAGAAAAGTACCGGACACCCCGAATCGAACTAGCGTTATCGAAACACCGATCAGAAAAGCTCAAGGCTCGACGGGAGCAGTCGTGTAGAGACGCTTGTTTTTCCAACGGTCCCAAAACAGACTTTTACCTCGAAAAATTTTGTTTGAGACAACGAAAAGAAACCGCTGATGCAGACTGATAGCGCATCTGATCTAGTATCGGACGCGCTAGAGTTTGCGTGAAATGAGTTACGCTGGATTTAGCAGACTTGAATTCCAAGAAAAAAAGTTGATACTCGGTCGGATGACGACCGAAATCCAAATTTCTTCTCGGCAACCAACGGTACTTTCAAACAATTCGTTTTCGGTTAATTCTAGTAGTTTATTGACAGGGCTTTCACCCGTAGCCTAAAAGTTAGGCCTGAAACTCTCATCGTGAATTTTCCGACAGTTTTGAAAAACCAGTGGTGACAACTTTGCTTGACCGGGCTGTACTTCGAGAGCCTGTAACTGCATAAACTGTGCCTTCCTCGCCGCTCCGACCGCACAGAAACTGACAGTGCAGTTCGTGTGCAAGAGCAAAGACCATAATCATAGTAAAAGTAGACGGTACTACAACTAGATTCATAATTGATACTGACATTGTACCAGCTCATAAGCATTAAAAAAGGCTCAGAGGAACAGACTGTGCCTGGGACTGTGGGTAGCGTCGTCGGAGACCCGACTACCTTGATCGCTCGACTCGCCAGGCTGCAAACATCCACAACTCCGCCGTCCTTCAGTTGATAGATTTGCGGCGTAGACCGATAGCTTCCCCAGGCAACGTTTTACGAAGTAGAATGAGCCGTTTCAAGCCGACCTTTGGCACCCCAGGCCATATGAAAAAGCCGGTTCCTGACCGGTTCGGGCGAACCAGTAATTTGTAATAAAACCAGCTCTAAAACTAATTGAACCCCCCATGTATAATGATTAACTCGTCCGAGCTCAGTGCGCTCAGTGTCAAAACAGCCGAGTATGGACAATGAAAAACCACAAATATTGTCATATTTCTACGAAGACTTTTTCGGTGTTTATGGCAACTGGCCTCCAGAGCGAAGCAACCCCTGCTTTACTGTAATCCTACTGTACTCGAGTTTTTCTTGCAGTGATAAATAATGACACAGGTTGGCTCCAGTTGATGCTACTTTTACCAGCAGCACTTCTGAAACCGCACTCTGCATGTCCACTGACGTAGCTAAGTTGGCATGTCATGCCAGTGCGATCACCAAAGAGGATATATTATACGAAATTTCGGCCTTCTACCACCTGGAATGCCATTGGAGTGTCACTCGAAACCGATGCAATCCTTTGCACACCTTGTTTCGCTTTATGGACCTGCTTCTGAGCTTTGCGGAAACTTCACTTAGCCATTCACGGATTTGCTGCATTGCTTTGGACAGAGCATGAGCAACTGTCTATCAGTCGACTGTGCCTAATTCAGCCAATGCCGCCGCCACCTGTTGCTGTTGTTATTGGTTTTAAGTCTCAACCTACTTGAGCTCGTCGCACTCGCTGTTAGATCAGCCAGATAACATGTCCAGCACTTCGCTAAAGCACCAGGCGCTTCCCCATGTGTTCCGGCCGATGCAGTGTTGTGAAAGTTTTACAAATTAGCCCATGCTGATGTACGGCTTCTTCCTGACTTTCGCTGTCTGCTTTATACTGTTTGGAAAAGACCGCTCGATTCTGGCTCGTTGAGTGTCCTAACTCAGGCGTAACGCTACAAGTCTGTTTTCAGAAACGACCATCGTTGAATGGCTTCAAGTCGTGGGTTTGTTGTGCTGTCGAAGCTTTTGAAGCGGAAAGAGGCCACCTGAGCAAACAAATTAATCCGCTGGCTACCCAGAGTACACCAAGGTTCTCGGTAGTCAGTCGATTGATCTAAGACTACCACGTAGAACGGGCAGCCTGTTCTTTGAGAAGAAAAGGCCCAGGTGTCGAGCCGGATATTTCCGCTGAAGTCAAACTCAGCCAGAGCGCATGTGCCGCCAAAATGCAGGCTGACTGCGCGGTAATTCGGACAGCATTTCCGCAATGTTGCGTATCCAAACCTTGGATAAAGCCACGACACAAGCCTGCGATGGTTCCTGAATATAGAACAGCTGTTTTTGATACAGAGCATGCGCCGTTCCACTGTTACCCAGTAGCTAATCCAGTGCAGGGGTTTTTCTCAAGGTGCTTGCGGGAATTAATTCGACGTATAGTCATGTTGCGTATCCCATATGGAGTCGCGGTCTTAAGTAAGTTGGGAACCCACCTCAGCCATTCTGGTGTTACGAGCGACCTAGGTTTTTCAGTTAATATCGAATTCACTAAAGTTAAAGAAGCTTGTCCTAGATCATTGCATGCTTTACAGGTTTGCTCGTCAGTTGCCTCATCCAGCTAAGAGCGTTTCCTCTGCTGAAGCCGAGACTGATGACTCCGCCAAACTGCGTCTGCCCTGATACACCATTACTTATGCAACCGGTCTGTGGAAGTAATGGCCAAAACTACTCCAATTGGTGCCAGTTCACCAATGTGAAATTCGCCAACCCGAGTGCGTTGACTAAAACGCTTTAAAGGCTATAACCTTCGATAAAGCTATTTGATAGTCTTTGACGATCCTGCAGATTTGGGAAGGGTTCTCTGTCATGCCCTTCCGGATATATCCAGAAACTTGACTCAGTCTTTGATCACGGCCCACCCTCGTAGGTTGCATATCTCAAGTTCTTACGTGCAGCAACCCGACGAATGATTCTGTTTCAGTACAAGTGAGCAAATGCCTGACGAACGGTCGTACCGTCACCGGCACCCGTTATCAGCTGCACTTCCAGCTGCAATCACAGCCCGGTAAGAATCGGGTTGGATCGACCATTTCTAAAGGTCGTACGCAGATATAATTAAGGCCTTTTTGTTTACTGGTAGGGATAGGGTTTCGCTGTGACCAACCATGTCCATGTTCGGTACCGGTCTGTCCTCGCACAGTGGTAAGTTTCACAACAGTACATCCTACCGGAAGGGCTACGAAGATTTTTGGACAATGACCCTCTGTTCTTGCAGCGCAGACCACTGCATCTTGTACCGTGATCATTTCGCAACTTATTGCCCGACATTGATCTAAAACGAGCCCGTGTCAATGCAAAACCTTGTCTTGTACGTCATCAAGCATTGTACAAGATGGTACCCTTTATTTGAGACAATGTTGTCCAACAGTTAAATGCACAATACAAATCTGTAAGACTCTTTGTAGCATTGGTATCTGCGGATGACACCCATACTTTCCTCGACAAAGTAAATAGTCTTTGTCGCTGTCAAACTACGATGATTTGATTACCTCAACCAGCCAGACGCAACCAACAAGGGGATCACGGCAAGCGTTAAGTCCTAATGCTCCAACCAATTCCGCAAGAAGATAGAGAAGAGTTTCCCGTTGACAGCGCATCGTGGCACGTCATCCAGGATAACCCTTGCACATCAGCTGATCGGCTGATGAGTTTATACTCAATCAAAACTCTCAATCAAGCATTCTTACGTCACTGCAGCCGCTGGGAGTCGTAACTTCCGGATCTCGCAGTATCTTCCAGGATTTTTCTTCTGACTAGATCTATAGCTCAAACTGTAGATAAAACTTTCCTCTATCTTCATGCGGTATCAGCTTCAGCATCGGGATTTACCGGTCTCTATAATCCCCTCGTAAGTTCATACGTCGATTAGCTTTGTTTGAGTTGACAGAAGATGGTCTTTCGTTTGGCTCACATCGATATCTCAAACTGCTCGTCACAGCATCACGGCAGAAAAATTCCAAATTTTCAAAACTGAATGGCAAAGCCAGAAAGCATTGACATCCGACAATCCCACTGACAGATTGGTAAGCAGTTTCAACCATTCTTCATTAGAAATCCTGTCTGGAGGTGGCCCAGAAAAAGATGGCTAAGCTTTATTATCTAGAGCGTAGCGCCCATTGTCATGATGTCGATCTGCACCACGCCGAAGGACCCCCGAAAAGACAACCAATACTTCATCGTTTCAAAAGAACCAGCTTTTGAGAAAACGAGAAAGGGTTTGAGAAGAAGAGGGCTGCATGCCCACAATGAGAACATTTGATGTGGTCAAGCGAAGTCCAATGTTGAACAAGTTTCCACAAAATACTGCCGAAGAAATTTTCGTAAATTCCATTTGTCGGGTTCTGATGCGAACTCCGTGATTACTGAGAGAAACGTAGCTCTTTGCCGCGATAATTCTCGATCCTTCTTTGATATGGTGCCTGCAATGGGCGGAAGTTATCACCCAGCTTGTCCAGACCTGACAAGCCATTTCCATCGTCCAAGCGACGAAAGGCGCTCAGTTGCTTTTCCGTGATCTTTTGCGGCTTCTTCATAACGAACCATTGGACGGCCTCCGTGCAGGGTGGTGTGGTCAAGGAGCCCATGTAGCGATAGTAGCCGGTGGAGGGCGGAAGGAGGCCCGACAAAGTGAAATGTTCCAGTGTCACATTGGCAGGCTTGTCTGACAATAACACAATATTATTATCATAAGGCCGTTGTCGATTTCTGGATCAGCTCATCTTGAAGTCACAGGAATTGCTCACTTTGTTCGATGACCTCCGTAAGCGCTTCGGCGATTGTATCCAGTTGTCTGAGTCTCTTACGTTCGTCGCTGGTCAGTTCGAAGAGGATACCCACCACTGCTAGACCGGTGGAATTTCCATGTGCTTCCCTGTTGTCGCCGCTGCTGTGCCGATGGACAATATGTAACTGCAAACAGATTAAATTTGCCCTAGTGATCTTATATTCGACAGGTCGTCTTTTATTACAACGTTAATTTGATGTTTACCTCAAGAGGAAATCTCTTGTCATTGATGACGTGCTCCGAGCCTCGTAGACTGGTGGTGCCCCAGTGAAAGTGAAGCTGCGTAAAGGCATAGTCGGCAGCCAGTCCCCCCTTGGACAGTGTGGGCAAATAACTGCTGTTATAGGACCCGCCGAACTGCACTATTAAATATCAAAAATTATCATGCTGCTGCCCTTTCAATTGGAAAAAAAGATTTGTGGTGTCACACCCACCCGTATGGCCGTTGTTGACCACAGTCCATAAGTTGGCCTCGGGGAAGGATGAGTATGCGTGGAAGAGCAAAGGTTCAAGACGGGAAGAGCGAATAGTTTTGGCCGTGTTGATGGCGATGGGCGACTGTTGAGCTCCCTTACAGGCCGGAAACTTCTTGTCCCATTGGTCCGGCGGCGACTCTGCAAGTACCAGCCAGCTTAATTTGCTGAGGGCTATCCCTGGTTATAAGTAGAGCCAAGCAGACATCAGCCTACCGTTAGCACCGTGCTCGTATCCCCAATGGCTCAGCGAATTGCCGAACCTCAGATAACGTTGAAGGGTCCTTGGATTGATCAGTCGTAAGTCACCCTGAAATTTAAACCATCCGCTGCAGAGATGGCCACAGAAAAGCAGCAGCAGCGCTCCAAGATGATACTTCATGTTGGCGGTATCACACAAGATATTGTTACAAGACTCTGCATCAAGAAGAGCTTCTGAATTCCTAGAGAGTTACTGGCCAACAGGACCGACCCGCAAAAAGTGCCATCCAACACCTTGCTGTAGTCCCGATAAATTACGGTCAAGTCCTGCTGAACGACATACAAAGAGAGTACTCATCAACGCTGTCCGGCACAGGCAAAAAAACATCCGTCTTGAAACATGCGGCTGTGCCTGATCAAGTACGTGGGTGAAACTTTAAATATTTCATCGTATTGTCAGCAAATTTCATCGTCCTTTGCGTTGTGCGTTAATTAACGGCAGATTTAGTCATCAACAGCAGAAAAAATAAATACTTGTGGATAAAATAGAGACCCACTTGGCAGCCCACCACACTCTTTTGGGACTTGAACAAGCAGTAAGGAAGGAGGCGGTATACAGTACTTATTGGCAGTGAGCCATATCGTGCATTGGTTTATAATCTCAGTGCAGGTCACCTTCAGCAGCAGACTTCAAGGAATCGACCGGTCAAAACGTGTCACGTTGTGTCGATCTGCACATTTGAGCTATGCTAAGATGGACAGGCTAAGCACGATCGTGAGCTTTGCCGGCGATGAGGAAATGTGAAGTAACTTCTACTGTTCTACTTCGCCGTAGCGCCCTCGGCCCATTCTTGGTATGGCGGAATATAGGCAGTACAGTGCCACAGAGCTCAGCAGTCTCACGGGCGAGAATTACCACACACACTCATGTTTCTTCCCAGTAAAGCTTAAGCGGATGTGCTAGCAATTATTATCCACAAAGTGCTTTAGTGTAATCCAGTCAGCAATCTGCCCACCACAACTCTCGATGTATGGAGAAATGAATAGGGCGCAGAAAGACTTGCTGGTTGGCTTTCCATGCAATGAGGCTATCCTATGACGCTGCCTTCCTTACCCGTAATGACGTGGTCTTGCTTGCGATTTGCTTGTGCACTAACTTAGCTTACCACAAAACGAACATCCAGTTTTTTATTCTTTTTCTAGTTTCTTCAATAATTAAAGGCAGGGCCGTCGCGGCCTGTATTGGATGTATCAAGATTGCACTGTGACGTCTCCGGCTTAAGGCTGGTCACAGTGCAAAACTGATCACGACGCATGACGCAGTTGATACATCCAATACAGGCCGCGACGGCCCTGATTAAAGGACAGGCTTTTCGTGTCAGGCCAATGACAGATATAACGAAGGCGACCACATCTATGGACAATTCAACATCGATTTGGTCGTTCAAAGGGGACAGCATTAAGGTGCCAGGTTAGCGCTTCTGGCCAAGGCATAGAACATACTACTGTGGTCATGGAGAAGGAGGGCTGGAGGAGCAAACTCTGTGATAACTCCTTGGTCGACAACCATCACACTGTAGAAGGAAGATGCTGGTCAGTAGATTGTACCATTACAGCCCGATCTACACCAACGATTGGGAGATGACGATGTATTTACCGTGTACTGTCCATGACTGTGCTCAGGCGGTGGGCGATGGTCAGGACGGTACAGTCGGCAAACTGCTGGCGGATGCTTGTCTGGATGACAGCGTCACTTTCCAGGTCGATGGCTGCCGTCGCCTCATCCAGAACCACAATCTTACTTTTCCGTAACAAGGCCCGAGCCAGACAAATCAGCTGCCTCTGTCCCACACTGCAGTCAACGGACAGTCGTCAAGTTACGGAAGCATTCAGTGTTCTACTTGAGGGAAAAATCTATTATTGAGATGGCTTACCTGAGATTCTTGCCACCTTCGGCAATGGCATGATGCAGTCCACCGTCCAACGACATGGCATACTGCCCAAGATGGGCGTCGGCCAGCGCCTTCCAGATTTCTTCGTCGCAATAGGCACCGAATGGATCGAGGTTCATTCGCAGAGACCCACTGAATAGCACGGGCTCCTGGAAAGCACATGCAAACGTTTTAAGGAAGAAAATTTCTGTGGATATCTCAATCGAATTGTTATTTTGCAAAACTATTGCGTACATGAAGCTAAGCGTCATATATGTAGGGAAGTACCAGGCAAGTGATCACGAGATGCAAGGCATATGGTATGCAACACTTTCACTGTAGTTCTGACAGGGTCAAGTTCTTCTCACCTGTGGGATGATGGTTAGTCGTGATCGGAGGTGGTGCAGACCCAGCGTTCTAATATCGACGTCATCGATGGACAGTGAGCCGCTCGTTCCTTCGATCAGGCGAAAGAGCGCCAGCGTCAACGAGCTCTTGCCGGCACCGGTCCGACCGACGATGCCCACCTTCTCGCCGCCCTTAATGTCGGCAGTGACACCTCGTAGTACCAGAGGCAGACCTTCTCGGTAGCGTGTCGTGTAATTGTTGAAGGTTAGACGGCCCTCAGCGGGCCAGCTGTCCTGCGGACGGCTACTCTCCACCATCCAAGGCGCCTCTTGATCAATCTCAGTGTATTCTTGGATACGCTCGACAGAGACAATATTCGTTTCCAGTTCGCTGGTCACTCGCACCATCAAATTCAAGATTTGCGTCACATTCAACCTGGCAACACAGTACGCTTTATCTAAAGTATACCACCTGAAGAATGGAGCAGTGGATTGTTCATGTCTTACGCATATGAAATGGACAAGCCGACATTCTTTTCCTCCATCCCCCACTCTTTGTCGCGCCCGACCACGGCGAACAAGGCGGCAAAAAAGACGGCAAAGATGCCAACAAACTCAACCCTCATCGACAACCACCTGCATACAAGATCAACTTGTCGTCAAAATGGTCAGCATGCCAGCGGCCATGTCCAACCGTATATATTGATAGATAGATGTAGAGGGGCTTTACCGTTGGGCGTGGCCATTGATTAAGTAGACGCCATTGTTATAGTCCAGTAGACGTTCGTTCTGCAGCATGAAAGGCTCCATCAGCTGCTGCGCCACAATGGTGCTGGCGCCAGCCATCGACTCTTGGAAATGGGAGTAGATAGGACTTCGGCTGGTCGATTCCAGTCGTTTTAGTTGGCGACTGCTGGGGATGTAAAAGCGCTGGACCATGTAGTACATCAGCCCCAGCGGCACCACAATCTGCAAGCAAGGTGGCAATAAATGCAGGTTATTATTCTTCAGTCTTCCTTAGGATGGAAAGTGCCTGCCGTTTTACCGTTAAGAAGAGAGGTGTAGCCATGCAAACAATGACCAGGGTGGCTGCCACCTGGAAGAGACTGTTGATCCACAGGCGGAAATTTTGAGGGATTTGAATGTCCAAGGTGTCGATGTCCTTGCTGAAGCGGTTGATGATGCGACCCAGCGGCGTCGTGTCAAAGAAGGCCATGGGGGCCCGCATCAGGCGAGCCAGGATGGCCTGATGCTGCTGACGGCTAGCGTGAATCTGTCCAGCGGCTAAGCACAAGGCCGAGGCCAGAATGAAGAGACCTGCAAAGAAGGAGAGCCAGTTGCAGGTCCTCACTGAGCACGGACTGGACCTTGCCGTCTTTTCTTACTCTGGGCCGAACCCAGGCCGCCATAGACACCCAGGCGGTAGTTGCGCCACCAGCTGCTGTTGGAGCGATCGGCTATGCGCGCGTCGCTTGCCCATTCCCCCAACCAGACATTGGTGGCAACATTGGCGGCGTTGGCCAGCAAGAGCCAAACAAAGATACCCCCCGTCACTACCCATCTCATGTTGCGTAAAAACATGATGTAAACCTTCCAGCTGACACTTCCGCTTTGGGAAGTTTCGGCTTGCACCAGTCGACCTTTCTTGGCTTCGGCTGCTTCCAGACTTTTCCCCTCCCCTTCGCTCACACCTTTGTCTACGGTAACCACCTTTCCCACCGACAGCTTTCCAGCTGCTTCGTGTGCACTAGGCTCTTGGACGTTGTTGTCTTGGCCAACCGTGGTGTTTTCCACATGGTGGCCTTCACTTTGGAAAGTTTCCAGAAACTCAGCGAAATGGCCATTATTGCTGATCAGCGCTTGGTATGAGCCACATTCGGCGATGTGACCTTCAGCAACGACGATGATGGAATCGGTCTGAGGAAGGAAGGTCATAGCATGAGTGACCAGCAGGCGGGTCCGCTTGGCCAGCAGACCGTGCGGCCCAATAAGCTGCTCGAAAATGTGCTTGCCCCTACAACCCACACCCCCTTTACTCACCAGTGCACCCCCGAACGGACATGCCTAGGTCAAGGCAAACTTACACGTGGGCATCAAGCGCGCTGAGAGGATCATCCAAAAAATACACGTCGGCTTCACTGTATACAGCTCGTGCCAAGCTGACTCTTTGCTTTTGTCCTCCACTCAAGTTGATACCTGAAATTACGTCCTGCCTAGATGATGGGTTTCAGATGGGAAGAGATGAGCGTACCTTTTTCGCCAATTTCGGTTTGGTCGCCAGCCGGCAGCATGGCCAAGTCTGCCGTCAGCGCACAGGCTTGCAGCACCCGCTGGTACTTGCCTTCGTCCCAGGGCTTTCCAAAGAGGATATTATCCCGCAGGGACAAATTCTGTATCCAGGCTTGCTGCGTCACATAGGCCACTTTCTCTTGGAGGGCCAGCTGGCCCGACAGCTTTGGCATCAGGCCCAACATGGCCGCCAGCAGTGAGCTCTTGCCTGAACCCACCGGCCCTACCACCGCCACCAAAGAACCACTGGCCACCGAGACGTCCAGGTTGTGCAGTATCACCTTGGCTTGTGGGCCGTCGTCCCAGGAGAAGGAGCCATCGCTGGCCTGTACAGCTAGAGGGTCGCCAGCTGGCAGACGCTGGATGGACGTCAAGTCCAGCTCTCGGTTCAGCAGAAAGTTTCTCACACGATTAACCGATACCCTGGCCTAAATGACAACTTGAATCACTCAACTGACGCTTGATCCAAACGGTACACGAGTCATTGAATATAGGGGGTTCAATAAGTTTTAAGGCACAGGCCATCTGAAAGCGCGGTTTTTCCCAGCATGTGAACTCCGCGCATTTCATGATGTTATTCAAAATCAGACTCAAACGTGCAATGGGGAAGAAAGTACATAATTTCTTGTAAAACCTGGAGCCCTAAAAAAAACTTTCCTTCATCTACCTTACAAAATTTTTCCAACGAATGGCTTTCCAGCCTAGGCTCGAATTTTGCAGTCTTGCCCATTAGTTGCTTTCACTTATGCAAAAAGTTGCCGAGATCGAACGACCATAGACTTTGTGGCGAACGCAGCTTTAAAACTTATTGAGCCCCCTATGTAACAACAACAGAAAGCCTCCAGTACTTGCGTTCTTCCATAGCTACAGCACAGTAGTACACTACCTGAACGAGCGAGTTGATGGCATCGGGAAGGAGTGTTAAGGGTCTTCGCAGGATGTTGAACAAGGTCAGCGAAACGAACGCTTTTTCAGCGTCCAGGACATTGGCCTCGTCTATAGAGACAAAAGTAGCGAAAGTGACCAGCGCTACCACGAAAGATGAACTCTGCATGATGAACGACGACAGCGCAGTCAGGTGCGCCGCCTTCTTCAGAGTACTCAACTGCAAAAACATAGAAGCAGCTTGAGCAAAGAGAGTCATTGCAGAACGTCAGAGACAAACTGAGGAATTAGACGACCTGGAAATATACCTCCTTCTCACGAATGTCCAATACTTGTTGCTCGAATGATGGCTCCCAGGCGTAAAGTTTCAAGATCTTCATCCCATTGAGAATTTCATTCATTAGCTTTATCCTGCTGTCTTTACTTTTCATTTGTGCCACCTAAAGTATTTGTGAATGTAGATCGTCTGACGGCTGGCCCAGGAAGAAGAATATACTTCTGAAGAGGGTAGGGTACCTACCTGATAGCCTTTTGATCTACCAGCCACCCAAGCATTGAACGGTATCAGCAAGGCCAGCGCAGCCACTCCTGATAATGTTGCCAATCCCATTTCTTGCCATAGGAAGAACATGGCCAGGACGATCTGCAGTGGTGAGGACCTGCAACATCAGCACGAACTCTGCACCACAACATTGACCTTGCTTGTCTCACTGCACCTACGGAACAAAAACGAGGGCTATACTTACCACAACAGTTGGATATGGTTCATGAAATCCATGAGACGCTGTGAGTCAACGGACATCAGGTTGACCATTTCTCCTATGGTGCTGGCACGCGCGGCAGCACTTGTCATCCTCAGAGCTTTCCGGTACACTGCCGTTACTACAGCCGATCTACAGCAACAACAGGTGTCTAATTTGCACAGGTAATATTCATCTGCGACGTAAAATTGAAAACAGAACTTGTTCCTCTTGCTTGCTCTTTACACGATTTATAGATTGCGTTAGTTACGTACTACCGTATATGCATGCCGGTGCGTTGATTGTAGAGGAAATAGTGTGCAAGAGCAAGGACCTGCGCTGACGAACCCAGCAACATACCGACGACGTAGACATATCCTTTCCAAGATTCCTGGTTCTTATCGTTGACAAAGCGGATTAACAACCTGTAGAGCAGATAACAGGCTCGTTATTCCTTCTCAATCGATGGCAGACAGTATGGATCAGTCGACGCCTGACTTCTCCAAGTGGCTCACTTTAGCTGATATGGGGCCAGAAAGATGAATAGATCACCGGTCAACCTCAACAGCGCACTGATCGACAATGCCATCCAGAAGGTTCTCCACAATGTCTTGGTCAAGGAAGGAGAGTACTCATCCCGCGTTCTACGGTTAAGTGATGGGTGATACCATAGCTCCATCGGAAGTCGGAAATATATGCAGCTACCCACTCCTCTCGGCGTTTCATTTCCGCAGCCCAGTACATATCAAAGCGTCTAGCATGGATGGCCGTGGCATCTTCTGCTGGCAGATCCCACAAGTCATCTTTGGTCAATGGTCTCCGCCAGCCGGTAAGAACCAACCTGAAATTACGCACTAGCTTATCCTGCAAGGAACCCAACACTAATAGCTGGGTGATTAGCGCTGCTGCCTTGCCGTGTCATCCACCAGAACGTTATCCTCGAGGGAAAGCTGGCATGTTCTTCCGGACAAACTTTCTAAATATAGAAAATGAGCCATCCCGATTTACTCCCCGTAAGACAATTCAGGCGAAACAAGCAGATGCTTACCGATGAATGAGCCCTTGTTTCGGGATACTTATCCGCCCAACAGGACAAAATGAACTGCAGGAGAACTGTGGGAAAGTAGACCATCTCCATGTAGCAGCGGAACTCGTTGACTTCCTTCTACAAGGACAGGTATGCCCAAAACCGTGGAGGATGTGAAAAGCAGAGAGTATAACCGGCCATACCTGGCGCAAGGCACTGTATAACGTCAAGGTCGCTGAGATCAGAAGAAGCAACCAGAAAAGGAACAGCGTAGCCGACGCCGCCTTCGCTCTCCGCTTCTCCCTTATTGTCACAACTGTTGCCAGACTCTGAAAAATTCTGATAGGTACACTGCAGAAACTCCATCACAGTTCAGAAAAACGAAACTGGTGATAAGCAAGGCGGGCACGCTGCAAAAAGTTGAGCGCTGACTCAGGCTCCGTCTTGTTCCGTTACACTAGTGGTAGCGTGGACAGCGAGCGAGCTTACAGTAGATCCACAACTCTTCACCCGCCCATACGCCGTGAATCGCAGTGCTGTATCTAGTTGCATTCTAGAGCAAAGTTTGATTCAGTCTTTTCTTCAGTTACAATTTTGGTCCCGGGACCAACATCGAGGGTGAACCGTTAAACTGAAATGCGGGACGAAAACTGAACAGCAAAGACTATGATGGCAAAGCTGAGACGAAAAGTAAAATGCAAGAGACGATAATTCGAAAGCGGAAGACTAACATGTAAAAAGTTGGGACTAAACCTGAAATTCGTGAGACCCAAAACTAAAATGCCGGGACGAAAGTTCAAAAACCAGACGAAAAACGAGACCTTCTATTAGGTGCGGAAGTATGACTTGTCCCCTATTTTCGAACACCAAATCCACCAAATCCGAAATTAGGGTACAAGTCATACTTCCGCACCTAATAGAAGGTCTCGTTTTTCGTCTGGTTTTTGACTTTCGTCCCGGCATTTTAGTTTTGGGTCTCACAAATTTCAGGTTTAGTCCCAACTTTTTACATGTTAGTCTTCCGCTTTCGAATTATCGTCTCTTGCATTTTACTTTTCGTCTCAGCTTTGCCATCATAGTCTTTGCTGTTCAGTTTTCGTCCCGCATTTCAGTTTCACGGTTCACCCGGAAGTATGACTTGTCCCCTATCTTCGAACACCAAATCCGAAAATTTGTTTCTCCCCTTTGAGCCAAGTATTTCACCCCGAATTTTTGGCGGTATGTTACACCATCATTCGACATTCGGATACGTTGACGAATGTCCATATCATGAGTGTTCGCCGAGCTGCAGAATCAGTTTAACAAAAGGGCTGCTCTGTGGAATACCCGCTACTTTCGGGAGACCATTTTTCTAGCGCTCAGTTCCTATTGGAAACCTGGATTCCTCTGAAAGCGTGCCCCGATGGTCACTCTTTTAAGGACTAATCAATTTTCTACTGAAACCTTGGCGGCCAAACTTATCCGGCTGGAAACTTGGACGCGAGTCCAAACACTAGATTTTGCATTCTGAGAGCTGAGAGAGTTCAATCGCGGAAAAAGTCCGACCGAAACTAAACCACACCTTGATGCATCTACTGCACATCTCACAAAAAGTTCCCAAAAAGTCCGTGAGACAGGACAAAATCAATCCTTCCAACCTCACTAAAGTGGCATTTAGAGGTCGTTTTTATACAAGCGAAAACGGAAATTCTTGTTTTCAGAAAACCAGAAGTTGCAATTAGATAACTTCTCACTGCGATCGTGAAGACCCAACCCAGTTCTATCGAATGATAAGAACCGCGTCAAAATCGGTTGAGCCAGTAGACTGCGAAAAAAATCGGAAAGCAGGGCGAGAATCTTCTCCATTTGACTACAAACTCAGCTTTCTCCTCCCGTGGGCAATGCACGGACTTGATTCTTACCGCAGAACAAAGAGAAGTGTTGGTAGACAACTCCTCACATGAAGTGGAAAAGAAAAGACAAAATTCCAACTCGCAAAAAATTTTCAAACGTGTTCCCTCGAAAAGGGACAAGTCATACTTCCGCACCTAATACTACTCTAGTATCAAAACGTTAAGACTAAAACGATGAAATCGAGACTCAAAACACCAGACGGTAGTAAATTTAAAGTCAGCAGGGAATACACCGTAAATCGGTTACTGCAGGCTAAAAGTATTTCGGAACTTCACTAACGTTTTGGCAATGAGCTACTGTGTTCCTCGGAAACTGCGCTCAGTCACGTGACAGACCCATAGATCTATCCCGGGACCCGCTATAGCTGAACCACGATCACCCAGGGCCTGATTTATGGACGCGCCATGTGACCTCGAAAAAATTTTCAAGGGAATACAATACATAACATAACTTCCCCGTTCATGTATGAATGGAAGAAATTGAGGTGATACAATTCTGTAGGTAACTGGATGCTCTGTCTGCTATCTGCAGGCGTTCGGAGTTTCGAATGCGTGAAAGTCGAAAGTCGAGCACACTTTCTCCCTGATCCTGTTGGCAGTTTCGCTGACCGCGGCATTACTCGTGACAAGTTTACGAGATTTGTATAGGGTGTGAGATCCAGACTCAGCAAAAAAATCATCGTCCCGAGACTAGCACAGCTGATGAACTTTAATATCACAGGGCTTGTCAAATTGAGCATCGTACTCCACTTCTCCGCACTCAAGCGCAGAGAAACAAGGGTCGTTCTAAATTTCCCCTCCCACGATCCATCTCGCCGCATCCCGGATCATGAGGTCTCGGAAACGTCATACTTGGCCCTGACGATCCAGGTCCTGCTCACTTGAAATGATTTCGAAAAGACTAAAGCTAAATTGCGGGATTACAACTCCAATTTGTGAAACTAAAATGGTCTTAAGAAGACTAAAATTAAATTGGTCGCGACCAAAGCCAAATCGTGGGACTGGAATGCGAACTCGAAAGACTACAATGGTTCAAGACGGCAACTAACATGGTCTGGACTAAAAAAAATATGCTCGAACTGAAACTGGCCAGCTCGGGAGTACACCATTTTCGTCCGCGCTAAAACCGTGGCTGAATTCAACGTTTCGGAAGGTAAATACAACACTGACAGATCGATCACATGACGTCTCGGATACTTCTCCCATTGCCAATTACGGACCATGCACAGTTCTTATTGACTTACGAAGGCGGCCAGTCGAACAAACGCTGCGGTAAGTTCGGCGTGAGGTACGTTTCGGGTAGACAGATAATAGCCGATTTGTACGGCAGCATGGACGACCAGCAGACCGGCAAGAACCTAGACCAGCGAGCAACGATGATCATCAACTTTTCAGGAACGACCAGATGAGCGAGGAAGAAAGGTAGCATTTTATACCGTTTTCATAGCGGAAAGAGTTGTCCATTGTTGATTTTGATGCGGATTTCTCCCTGCCGTATGAAGTTTGAAGATGGCGGTGATCCAGAAAAATAAGCAAGGAATCCAGACAAGGACGGTCCACTGGAGGCATTGTGTCAGATCAGGGTCGTCGGTTGTCCATGTCACGTTCCAATCCTGCCACAATAGCAATATTAATGCTGGTCAACTAAAAACTGGTCATCTATGGAATTTTCCCTCACGCAGTATATATGGCTTACCCAGAGCGGATCGTTGCAAAACCTTCCGGGGAACGGGATATAGCTGCTGCTGTTCATGGCAAACGTGAAGAAGGACGAATTTCTTCCCTACCACGAGTTGTCCGAGGACGGTGCGGAATCAGCTAAGGCAGAAAAACATCTGAAAAACCGTCATCAATAAGTTCAGCGTGCAGAAAATCTGCCGCAGCCAGCTTATAACGGATGGAAATTAATACTGTATGACCATGGTATCGTTATCGGAAAGACAATATTCTGTTCTCAGAAAGCGAGAAGGTAGCGAAACTGTTTGACTGCATTTGTCAAAACATATGGCACTCCATGTGTGGACTAGGGATGTTAATTAACCAACCGACGACGGATATATCCGGTTAAAAGACGGATTGGATAAGCATATTAACCATCCGCTTATTAGCCGGATAAAGCTCTTAACCAACCGGATAGAACCCGGATAAACGTCCGTATCCAACCAGATTTTATCCGGTTAATGAGCTTCGAATCAATCAGAAAATCAAAGCAAAATGCTGTAGGTTACGAGCTGTAGTCTGGCTGCCGACGGGTCTTGGGCTAACTGGCTCAAAATTCGTTTTTTTACGCAATCTCCTAATTAGCAACCGCACCGGAAGTTAGCGTTGTCTTCGAAGCTATGGTTGCGATGATGATTGACGATGATGAGTAAACAGAGCGAAGGTTCGACAGCTTCGACTCACACCTAAAAACTGACGAAAATCTTTAACCAGAATTTTAACCGGATAATATTCGGATAATCCGGATAAAAGTTTTAACCAGAGAGCTGGATAAGGATAAGTCTTTTAACCAACCACACTGTATCCGGATAAAGTTTAATCCAACCGCTTATCCAACCGTTTAACCGTTTAACCAACCATTAAAATCCCTAGTGTGGACACGGTAGAGTATGCATTATGAGGTGTAGGTTTCACACTTTGTGGGCTAACGCACTTCCGGTACGCCTTACATCGTTTTGCGGCGTTTGTATACTAGTACCAACGTCCGTACCATTCAGCGATGGTGATCGAGATGTCATGACTCATGGGTGATGATGCACCACACTCCAGCGCTCCAATCAGATTCACATAAATCAATTAAGATTCAAGATTCATACCAGTGTAACTGCACATACTACACTTTCGAACGCGACCGAAAGTGTTATCTGTGGTGGCCCAGTTTATCATGAGCACAATAGCATATAATATGCGCCACCGACTCGGGATCGAGTGTAAGTTAGAGGCGGCGCAGTACTCCGTACAAAAGAACGGAAACTGCCAAAAAACTGAAGCCGCATCATGTTACATAGACAGCACACAAAAATAATATTATCACAATTCTAGTAGATAAAAACCAATGAAAACAAGGGCAGGAACATCCCGTTGCACAGAAATGAATGGTAATATAAGGGAACAGTCATTGGTGAAGTGCCGGCCCGGGAGCAACGGGTGGCGATTGTTCCTTGGTCCTGGCTTTTCCTTTGCAGGATATTTCTTTGAGTTTATTTGCTGGCCTCATCATCCTTTCTACAAATAGCCTGGCTCGGGATTCGGCCGGCAGCTTGGAGATGGATTCTTTGATGCTTAGTAAGGAAACACAGAGTACAACGAGCACAGCTCCTATGATGCTGAAATAATGCGGCATCATCTTGAAAATGGTTATTTGCCATATAAAAGCCCAGACAATGTCTCCTGTCCGCAGCAGGGCGATCAAGCTGGCGGTTTCCAGACGTAAGGCTCGGACCATGGATTCGCTAGACAACCAGGCCAGAAATCCCACTCCGAAGAAAGCTCCGATCTCTTTGGGATCGTTCATGGGGCCAAACTGGTTCAAGGCACCGGTGACGATGGCGGAGACGATCAAACCGATAACCGCCATGTAGAAGAGTACAAAGTTACTGTCCAGGTTTTTCATGTGGCGGATGGTGACGTAGACGGAAGCTGTGAACATGGCCGAGGCGATAGATGCTACGTAGCCCCAAATTCGTCCATTCCAGTCCACGGACGTCTCGGCCACCAAGGTGCCAAAGATGGCTGGTGGTCGAGAGACCAAGATGCATCCGGTTAAGGTAACCACGATGGCCAGGGCATGGGACCAGCGGAAGGGCTCCTTGAGGAATATTCGACTGAAAATGGCAACAAAGACGGGACTGCTGAACATGATGACGGAGGCATCGGCTAGGGGAAGCTTCTGTAGAGCGTAGTAGCGGGTGAATGTGGCGCCGCATCCCAATACCCCGCGCAGAACCAAAACCCAACCCACACTCCTTACTAATTTCCAGGCGAAAGGATTCTTCTTGTGATAGATCAACAGTAAGGTTGGCGGTATAATCATAACGGCAAAGCGATAGGTCGATACTTCAAAGATGCTGCGAGTATCGTTGAATTTGACCAAAAGAGAAATGAAGGAGTTGCATAAGCCGGAAAATAGTCCGAGGAATATACCAAACATGGACTTGAGGTTCTTGCGGAATCCCCCCTTGCTGGCTGGACTATCGGGTGCGGCATCCTGTACCGGGCTGGGTGCGTCACTGGGGCCACTGGGAGCAATGGGGATAACGCAGTTTGTTGGCGGACGTACGGACTTATCGATGTCCGTATCCAGGTACTCTTTGTGGTCGAAAAGAGGAATGACATATGGACACTGACGAGCGGGGAAGGACAGATTTGTCAAGCCTGTTTCCACCTGCCCCAAACTTTTGGATTTGAAGAGCGTTTGTTTCATTTCGAAGTTGGCCTTGATAGACTTCGAGAAAGAAAGGTTCCCGACTATGTGCAGTTTAAGAACATTCAAGTAGTCTTGTACAACTCTAAAACGATAACTGAGTTTTCTCTTTTATACTTAGGCAGCAACCTTACTGCTCTATAAGAGGGTGCGGTCAAGGAAACTGCACATTGCCGAACTATTTTTTTGGCATTACGGGGAATTTTCCTGTTGTCTCTGTGGCCGATCAGTGACGTACACCACGCTTCACGCTATCCAAAAGTTCACTTCAGTATACGGTTACGCGGATGTAAGTCTTTCTATAATCCTGGCTCGTACCCAGAACAGCGTGCTGACTAAGGTGTCATACAAGGAAGGTTCGCAGTGCTTACAGAGAACCATCAAACAAACAGAAACAGTACCTCAAGTCCATGTTTGGTATATTCCTCGGACAATTTTCCGGCTTATGCAACTTCATTTCTCTTTTGGTCAAATTCAACGATACTCGCAGCATCTTTGAAGTATCGACCTATCGCTTTGCCGTTATGATTATACCGCCAACCTTACTGTTGATCTATCACAAGAAGAATCCTTTCGCCTGGAAATTAGTAAGGAGTGTGGGTTGGGTTTTGGTTCTGCGCGGGGTATTGGGATGCGGCGCCACATTCACCCGCTAGCCGGCTTAAGATTCCCTCTGTCGTCCAACTTATGGGCCCTTACGCAATGTTCTCCTTCTTATGTCGTTCAATGTTTTGCTATATTTTGATAATCTCTTCTTTTAACGTCGATCATTCTCCTCGATTCTATGACATTTTCTGCCTTGTATCGGCAGCTTGCCGAGATTTACCAAGTACATAGTCGCAGTGGCTAGTAGAATCTGATAGTTTGCCTGGGTAGACTGAGACTTTCAAATCAACCGACATCAAACAGTAACAACAAGCAGAAGATCGTTGCGTATCCACCCGGTTCTTTTTCCCATGAATTAGCAGTCCACAGGGTTCGAAGACACCTCAAACAGCTGACGTTGTAGATGTGCGATAAAGCTTGGTAATATGATCCATCTTTAATGACAGCACAAGAGCCGGATGATTTCAGACAAGTGGCGGATGATTCCAGTCGGGATGTGAGCTTTGCGACCTTGTGCGGAAAAAGTAACCGTTGGCAGTGCTTGAGCAGCAGTTTTACAGCCGGCGCTAGTCAGAAAAGACGGCGATAACTAAATAAGCATCAGCGTTTTCGACAGCTCAACCGTGGAAGACGCTGCATCAAACATAACAAAAGCGTCAGCTATTAATGCAAGCTTGTTTGATATTGTGGGTGAGAGGCCTGCCCCGGCAAACAGTACTTTATGGGGGACAAAATTTCCTCGTAAATGTACCCCGCACGTGACGGTCGGTTCGTAATTGGGTACGGTTCCCAGTCAGGAACCGGCAACGGGCAAATAGAAAAGAACGATAGGCTGTATAATTGACTACTGAACTTGCATGTTTTTAATTACCCATGTGTCATACGAGCCGTGACGTAAGGGCCATGGTTGCCATTCCCCGACTGTTTTCCACAAGGTACTGTGGGTGGTAAACTTCCGTTATGTACGAGCCATCTGTTATGAGAAATACGAATCAGCGGATCAAACTTTGGGGCGTCAGCAAGAAGTAGCTTTTAATCGGTTCTAAAGCTGCAGAGGGCGAAGCTGTGTGTTCGTTCCAATATACAGTATATATTGAACAGCCCAATCGAATGCCGCAGAATTCCTTTGGACTTTCACAAATCTAGTTACGTACATGATATATTTCAATAGTATATGGCCAACGCCACCGCACCAGAGAGACCACAAGCTCGTCGCTTGGCAGGGGCATATATACATACGCAAAATTGTGAGACCAAATTTGGCGTCGTATTGAAGGCCGATGGAAGGGTGCATGCTGCAAGTCGCCCTGCAGTTCACAAAGACCACTTCCTTCTCCCAGATCCCCTGGACGATAAAACGTCGGTATAGACTTCTAAAATAGATGCGCCTGCAAGAAAATTTGCTAGAGACTTCAACGGCCGGATGATTTTTGTAGGTTACAAGTCGCCAGCTGCTGGATGGTCTCGAGACTTCCATCGCCGTATTCTTCCTCGATACAATACGCCATACGCCCACGACGTGCTCGTGGGCAGTTTGATGGGTGGCCTTCTAGCAGTTTGTGGAATGGGTCGTCCGTCCGTCCGGCATTCCTGCGAAACAGACACTCGTGTCTGTGGTCATGTCCCTACTGGGAGTGCTGAGGTCACACAATTCCTGACATACTTCTGCTTATTGCGGCCTGCTAAGGACGCGTCGAGGGTTCCATACCGCGAATTGGAAGCTCTTCACATTTCATACTTGCGGCAAAGCTCACGTTTCTTCTTAGCATGTCCCTTTTAGCATCGCTCAAATGTGCACATCGGCATAAAGTGACAAATTCTGACCGGTCAATTCCCTCGAATAATTTCTGCTTTGTCCGCTGTATATAAAAGCGGAAAATCAACTTTTAGTTCAGTGTCTATCTTTTTGCGGTAATCTCATGATTACCCACTGTCGGTACAATGAACGGTCTTATCTCTCTGTGCCTTCTCGTTGTGGTGGGGTGTGTGTCGGCCGAGCTGTCCCAGTTCGGACCTCGACGTTCGTCGAAAGAGTCCGCTGAAAAACCTCGACTCCCCAACGTTAGCGGTGGCGCACTGGCTAAGCCGCAAAATGGGGCAGCTCAAGCTGCAGGACAACCGGCCCGCGCTTCCAGGTAAGAGTGCAAACACCTTCTCTTTTCAAGTATGTAGCCACCTTAACGGCGTCTTATTTCACATTGATTCACGACGTTGAGTACCCAGGCCAAAGAGAAGTGTTTTCTGCCTCGTAGTGCGACTTCGCGGCCAAACAGGTTGCCTGCCAAGAAACGCAGCAGTCATTCATCTGCCAAGCTGACTGCGTCGGCCCAGCCAGAATTAACCCAGGTACAACAACAGCACCTTATCACAGTCTTCGGAGGAAGTTGACTCTTTGAAAGAGCGCGAACATCCCCATGGTAAGTCGCAGCATGGCGGCCAACACCACAGCAAAGGCAATGCTGGATCCTTGGGCAAACCCGCTCGACACGCCAGGGGCAGCGCTCTTCCATCAGCTGGACCTGCTCTTCCCCCGTCATCGTCAAACTCGACTAACAAGACCAACGGCTCTTCAGTGGCCAGTTCAGCTGCCTCTGGAAAGCATTCTTCCAAAGAATCCGGCGACAGTCACTCTTCCGAAGAGTCGGCAAAGAAACATCGTCCTTCCAAGTCCGATGGTGGTCACAGCCACAAAGACTCTGGCAGCTCCGACTCCGACGAACACAAGAGTCGTCCACATAGGGCCGGACACTGTCAAGAAGGAGCAGATACCAAGCTGACACAAGCTATCCTGAAACAGATCTTGAAAGGTGAGCCTGTCAAGGTCAAGGTCGAGAAGAAAGCCAAGATCTTTTTCGAGCAAGAGAAAGACAGCGATAGCAGCAGCGGCAGCAGCCGAAGAAAAGAAGTCCCATTCTAGCTCTGACAAAGCAGGATCTCATGCTTCTGCAAAAGTTCACATTCATTGAGTCTGACTCCAGCTCACACCCTACCGTCACTTCATCCCCAGTCGTTTCCTATCTCTTTGGTTCATTCCATCTGTCATTTGACAGCTGCACAATGTTAAACACGTATTTTCAGTGTCATACTTGGAACTTAGGATGGGTCAATAACATGTCTGTTGCTCTCAGGAACGATGTTAGTCTGCAGGAGAGGATGGTTGCGAAAAGGAGCCGAGTAATTACCTTTAGAGGAAAGGTTTATTGGGGTGAGAAGCGCCTTCCTGTTTACGATGATGATGATATAAAGAGGAAGACGCTTGCGAGGCTGTTGGTTGATGCAGTGTTAGCCGCAAAAGTCTCCTAATCCAAAGAGGCTGATCCATGAGGTGTAGGAGGTGCCACTCACCAGCCGGCTCAAGATCGTCGTCGGCCATAATCGGTCCACTTTTCGATACGGCAGCCCACTTCGTACCAGCCAAAAAAAGGCGAACGGGTCGCGCAGCCTCGGTGAATGTTCCTCCAGTGTCCAGTGCAGTTCAATACGGACAATTGACCTTCTTTGCTCGATTGTGTACTTCACAGGTGGTATCAGTTCGCAAACTTCACAGGTGGTATCAGTTCGCAAACTTTTGCCGATATTTGAGAAAATCTTGAGAGGAAAAACGTATACTTACTACGTCTAAAGTAGACAAGGGGCAAAGACGCTTCCATGAAAATTCTAGAGGCAGCTAGATTAGATTCGCTACAGAGGAAAACGTATCCTAGATTCGCGTCTCCATTTTAGGAACTTGAACAGGTATATACAAGGAGGAACTGAGACGACTAGAATCAGCCAAGGATGGTGCCGCTCTCTGGGGTCGCTCTTTGATATTCTCATAGAGACTACTGCTTCTAGCTGATCCATCCGTCGTTGCCGTTCGACCGACAAACGAAGGCTGCTCATCCTGGAAGACACTGGCCGTCTGGGAAGGTAGTGGGGCGTAGACCGTGTGCTGTAGGGCAATGACGCTTCTGCTGGCGTTCTCTTCCGCCTGCAACTTCTTGGAGGCGTCCCAGCACGTCTTGGGTAGGTCCTTCCTCGCCAGCCAGAAGACCACCGTCGCTTCCATATTCCATACTAACACCGATACGAAAGCCATGTACGGACTCAGCGTCGAGTCTTTCAGCCAGTACGGCAAAGCTGCCAGGCTTAACGTCGCGACAAACAGTGTCAGATACAGAAGGAGAACGGTGGCGTGGTAATTGTAACCCAACTTTCCATCATCCAACACCGTTGACAGAACAAGCTTCTTCTTCCTCCTAGAGGAAATGACGATGGTAACGAAGAGCATGAACGAGGCAAGTATCATGACAGTAATGGGCACAAGGAATAGGCAGAGATTGGCTTGGGCTCTTGTGTTGGTATGCAGGAAGGCGGCCAAACAAGTAACCAACACGGGAACTCCCCAGCCAAACAAATACAGACCGCCTAGACCAACCCGTGCTCCGGACCCCTGAATATCACCATTAGGCAGTGCCCTTGCCGCTTCAACGTCCACTTCCAGCAGGCCCTGCATGGCCGCTGCTCTTTGGGGACTGTAGCCGGTCCTCTGGCGAGCTACAACACTCCGTCGATGGCGGAATATGGTGTACAAGCCCAGGAAGATCCAGGTGAGGATGGTGAGGGTGAAGTAATGCAGGACGAAGGCGACGACGGCGGTGACGGAGCGGTTGGGGCTGTAGTTGAAGGCCGTGCTGTACAGCAGCAGCAAGGCCAGGACAGCGCTCCAGGTGTTCAGCAAGGAGTGCCTAAAGACGCGGTCGAGGACCATCGAGGAAAAGTAAATGGCGTACAGGAAGAGGAGGGAGAGGTGAACGACGATGGCCAGGACGCAGCCGATAAAGACCAGGATGGGAATTGCGCCAGTTGAGCGGGGGCTTCCGGTGTGTTGCGCCAGAAACACTTCCAACGGCTGCGAAAAGAAACAAAAGCCTCTTGATTATTTTATAAGGCTTTTCACATTAATTCTTGGTGACAAATGGATTTGAGTTAAATTTCTATAACGTATTCAGATTTCGGTATTGGCTGTTTTTTTTGGGACAGTGTGCGCCGCTTCACCTGGATGATGGTAACGAATGTTCCAATGGACCCACATTGGACCTTCACAAACTCGGAGTCTTCTGGCCTCTCGACTTCCAAACAGTTACCGAACATGTCTTTGATCTGTTCAGAGAATGCCCATGGTGAAGCTTGTTCGGGCAAGCCCGATGCCTGCAGCTCCACAGTCCACTTTCTCGGTGCAGTTCCGGGTTGATTATGGAGAGGGAAGACACCGATGACCATACTGATCGGTGTGTGGGCCCTGTCCAAGGTCGCCGCGAATATCTTGACGTTACGGAAAGCCAGCACCAGTGCCCTTCCTTCCCAGTTGCCGTCTCTGTGGATTCTAATTGTGCTGTTGCGAAGACCGACCGCATCTGTGAAGATACCGAATCGAAATACTTTGAATTATTTTTCAATAAATTATTGGAAACGATTTCACAGAACAAACCTGTCTTGTCGATAGTTCCGGAACACTCAAGCTGAAGCCTGGTCAGCTCTCCCATGCCAACCTGGCAAGAGACTTGTTCGTCTCGGTTGAGCTGCACGAGGTTGAGGGCAAAGTGCTTGAGGGAAGTGGGCATTGTTTCGGCCATGAAGGAACACGTCGTCAGGATGATCTGCACGATGCGTTGCGAAAGGTTCAGCCTTTGCTGGCCTTCTTCCAAGATGGTGTAGGACGTGTTGAGGAGCCAGTTAACGATGGGGAGGACTTCGCTGTGCAGACTGGCCTTCGTCGAACCTTCCTGAAAACACCGCAAACATGAACAAAGGGGATCCACTTCAAGCACCTGCATACGTCCTTATTACGGCAGCTGCATAGTTCGACGTACCCAGGTACATAACGCTCGAGAACCTGCATGCAGGATTAAATGATGAAATGCAGGGTTCGATAATTATATGCATGTATGTAACACTCGATCTGTGTACGTTCTTACTGCAGCATACGCAGGGTTCGTTGTATGCAGGCATACGAAAACCTGAGCATACTCCAACACGATAGATGCGGAGATGGATGTATGCAGGCATTTGAGATAAAAATGATATCTCTTACCGCGTGGCTCAAGATGTTTTCCAGAGCCTGAAGAACCAAATCGACATAGTCGGCATCGAGGATGACCCGATCGGTAGTTTCGTTCAGGATGTAGGTCTTGAGGATGGCCGGGACGAAGCTGGCCGATTCGGCGCTGACTTGACTACCGATGCGCGCCACGTATTCGCCCATCACTCGGGCAAACTCACTCGTCAGCTGGCAGCGCGACACGTCCAACTTCTGCCATTGTCCATCCGGAGCGCATATGTGACTGGCCAGCGGAGAATCGTCCTGCTCCGCCTCACAGGGAATGGTGGTGACTTGACCCAAAGCGAGGGTCTCTGGCCAGTAGAAACTACCGCGAGTGGTTAGTGTGTGGTTTGACGGACACTTCACCCCTACCGGATCCAGTACCTGCAAAAAAAATTCATGAAAACTATTCCACCCATTCGTGAGGTCGGAAAAGAAGCTGTTAAACAAAAAGGCAAAACAACCGGTTCACATTTTCTAAACCTTCGCGACATTTGGAGTTTGGCAGTCAAACTCGCCAAAACTGTTTTCTCAAGTGGCGCACGCTTGCTGAGTGTTGGCTGGAGCCGTGAGCCACTCGAAAAAACAACCTTGTCCAGTTTGTTTTCTTGATCTACTGCAAAATGACATCACAAAATGTACATAATAAGCATGTGTGAAAATATTGGCTTACCGATAAGCGACGACTGGTGGTCTGGTTGTTGCGGGAGGTGTAGGCGAAGCAGGTCCAGTTGCCGTTGTGTTGCGCGGAGAGCTGGGTGATGTTCAGTCGTCCGACAATGAGTCCGCGGTCGTCCGACAGCCGGAAGTCGACCGAGATGTTGGCTGGCAGCCCAGACTGGCCCAGCGACCACACCATGTGAGTACCGCCTTCGCCCAAGACGTTGGTGGCCCAGCATTCCATGCTAAAATTGTCGCCGGCGACGACCATCTGGTTGTGGGAAGGTGAAATGTCCAACCGATGCAGCTCGATCGGATTGCCTAGCGCCACCAATGTAATATTAGCCACATCAGGCAAAACAGAATTTCTCTGTGGCTACTTACTTTCATTGCATGTAAATTCTTCTCCTCGTAAACTGGATAAGCGGCGACCGCGGACCAGTCTGGGTGTGAAACAGGTGGTGGCAGCATCTTGCAAAAGTGACAGCTTGCCTTGGCGCAGTCGAACGGACAACCAAGACAAGTCACAATCACACATCAGCGGCGTCCCAGAAATACCTCTACATAACAGATGAGGAAGACATTTGAAAAAAAACGTGTATACAAACACGACACACTGCCGGACGAAACTCAAAAGGATATCGGTCAGGAAATTCTGCACTGTGTACGTACAACTGTGTTATCGAAGGCAGAAGTTCCAAGCTGCGTTCTTGGATTTGCGTGATAGGATTATCCGACAACAATCTGGAAGACAGCGAAATGGAACAACCGCCAAGGCTGACTTCAAAGTGGACCAAATACTGCTTTGCCACATTTTTAGAAATATGTTTTGGCTTCCTTCTGCTTTGGTTGAAATTCTTACAGTTTCTGAAGTTTTGGAAGTCCTCGGAACGATTCGAGCGAGACAACTGTCAGCTTGTTGAAGGACAGATCCCTGCAACATCAAAGTCCTCATTGAAAAACTTGCTGCCTTTCAGTCGCCAACAAGGAAAAGACGGTTAACCCGGAAAGGGTTTCCTCTTGCGTACTTACAGAACTTGAAGTTCGGTCATCCCCGTGAAGGCTCCCGCAGCCACGTCCGCAATTTGGTTATGGCTGACATTCCTACACAGTGGCAGAAGAAAAAGCATCAGCGGTCAGTGAAGGGCAGTGCAAACTGGAAAATTAACGATATCATCAGTATTCCTTCTGTCAAGCGTCTTGGCTGGACAACAAAATCCATTTGACACAGTCGGTGGAGGTTATTTATTGGATAGATTAAACATTAACCTGACAAGAGCGATTAGCCTACAGCACCATCAGCATAAAACATCGATTAAGACGACGCCTGCAGATGCTCGTCCTGATCTCTCCTTACGCCTCATATCGCACTCTTCCTCCTGTCTTCCGCCTTGAACTGTCAGACGGTATCACCATTAACGTCTAACGATCATTACCGAATACATTCTTTCTTCTCTCCTCTTCTCTCCCCAATCCCTATACACCACACCGGGCCGATTACTCAATTAAAGACAACAGAAGACGCCGACATGCCCTCATAAACCCATAAAGAATACCATCAGCGTTCCTGTTCGACACTGCCAAAAACAATTTGTGCCTTCCGCTTTACAACATGGTAAAAGGTCCTTACAGTGTCAGCAGAGTCGCCGTCACATTCTGGAATTCGTTCCGCTCCAATTTGGAGATCGAATTGCGGCTGAAATCTCTGTAAAAGAATATTCAGATCATAATATAAATGGCACATGACGTCATGCGACGGCGAGATCATCAATACCGCACAGTGTATAGCCGATTCAGCGGTCTGACGCCGTCGTACAACTTGATAATCTTAAATTGGAATCTGCATCAGAGTTTCTCGGACTGCTAAACAACGTAGAGCTGCGAATTTCGAGACTGACTCACAGAGCTGTGGTGTTCGGCAGTAAATGGGGAAGATGCTGGAGGATTTCTTTGGCCGTTTCCAGCTTTCCATGACACGCAAAGGTGGTGTTTCTCAGGATAGGACAATTCGCATGAATGAGTGTGGCAAGCGTCATGCAAAGAAAAACACCGATAAGTGTTCCAGCCATCCCTCTTCTGGAACGGAATCGCAGGAACGAAAGGTGGCCACAGTGCTTCAAGGAAAGCAACGATGTACCGGCTTCATCGGGAGGAATGCGAAACTTCCGGCGGCGGCAATTCTGCAAAGGGATGGAAACTTCATCACACACACAGATGCACTTCATAAATCAGCCGCTTATCTTTAGCGTCTTTACCGTAGAGGCAGCATGCAGAGCAAGTTTCGTAAAGTGTGATCCACATGTAAAGGAGAGGCAACAGATGAGTGTCGGAGGTATGAATGGATAATGGAACTTGTTGAAATCGGCCAATGTTTACATCGCCGGCAGAGTAAACGGTATAAAGTGCCATTTTTCCTCTTGTTCCACTCCCTCTTCAAAAGGGCCGTGCCCGACCACGCCTCGCTGCCGTAGCCATCCATTCACGATCGATTAGCCAAGTAACAGAACGAGGCGATAGGATGGCTCTCGAAGGAGGCGGAGGCAACAGCTCACGCTTCTGATTGTTGATTGTTCTGTTTCAGTTCGTAGTCGAAACAGCTGCAAGAACTCAGAACTCTGCTCAAGCTTTGCTTCCCAGTCGTAGCGTAGCGAATCTCGGGTCTGACAGGATGGATCCAGGAATGGCAGGATTCTTCATGGGGCCGGGAAGTGGAGCACCGAGGAAACCGAAGTACGAAGGACGACTTGCCGTGCTCAACGACATCTACAATGATCCACTAAAATGGTGAGTTTTCTTTCGCAATCAGTCATCATGCTGCGGGCCTGCGGCTGGTGCAGTTGAAGTATCCGCAGTACAGAGTACTCTACCACCTGTCTATCTGTGTTCTCTAGGGGCATCATCAAGAGTCTCGTCTTCTTCGGAGGAGGCGTATACCTGGCGCGACAGCTGAAAGGACTGGATATTATGCAGATTGTGCAGCCGCCGTCTCCCGGTGCTTATCCCCAGTTCTAAGCTTCCACGTCGTTGAGCTTTGTTTCGTTCTCTTCGTTTGTTTATTTTTATTCTTTACTTCTTGTGTCCACGTATCTTGCAGAATCCCGTCGAAATCTGGCTGCACGATTGGATTGTAAACGTTCGACTTCGATGGTTCTGTGTTCGTGCTCAAAACTGATACATCTGGCGAGTAAATCATTTCAGCCAACTGCGATTCGAAGCTTCCCACAACGGACAGATTTCGAATTTTACAATCAAAGTATTCAACGACAGACGTCTGTAAAGCGGGCAAAGCTCTCAAAATGCAAGGTGAATTCGCCCCTGACGTAAAGACGACGTAAAAGATGACGTGACGCGTCAGTTCATCTGGGTAGTGACAGAACACACTGCAAATTCTTAATTTGTAATTTGAATATTCGAATATTTGATACAATCTACGTGAGACTGTTTCCTTCTATCTGGCATGTCCGAGATTTTGCGGGCTCTGTCCAGTTCCTGGTCGAGAAAACTTTATCTTTCCGACCTCTTTGGCTTGATCCGTACGGGAACTGGGCAAGCCTTCGCCACCTGCTCCCAGAAGCTGCTCCTTGGACTTGTCGAGCACCAGCGTCGGTGGCTGCATCTCACGTCGTCCATCCCGAGCGTAGTAGTAAACATTGGATAGCTTGTGGTACGGGCCACCAGGTATTTGAGGGGGAGGAGGGTTGTGGGAGCTTTGCTCATCCGCAAAGCGATTAGGGTTGATCACCTCACGTCCGAAACACCAGTTGCGAAACGTCACCAGTGGCCAGGTTAGATCGCGATGGGCAAACTTCTGTGCCCACGCCAACCTTGGACGTGACATAACAGTACTCTTACAGGATAGTTCGAAACAGGTTGAGCCCAGGTGCTGCCTGCAAGAAATGAAGCATCATCAGTCCCTTTCTCGATGCTTGAGCTTCGTCGCCAGTCGACTCCCTTCGGCAACAGCAGTCCCGACGTTGTCGTAGTGCACCTACCTTCCACGAAGAAAACGCTAGTACAGCAGTCAATTCGGCAAAGGAACTCTCATCATTCGCCAGATAACTTAGAGGGAACGTTTTCTCCACAACAACAGAATGAAAGACCAGCAACACAAGAAAAGTCTCGAACATTTGGACGAAAAATTCCCTCGGAAGTCGAAATCAACTTCGTGAACCTGCGGTCCGGCTCGGGCTGCTGGAGCACCGCCGGGTAAAAAATGCTTTTATAAGAACTGGTCGCCCTTGGTCCACATGGACCGCACTCGGAAATGCGATCTGAGCCGGTGAACGGTCAGACACCAACTTCTTTCTCGAATCTTAAATCTCACTATAGAGTTTGCAAGGACAGGTCAGGTCTCGTAAAAAGCCGGTCTCATCTTACGGTCTCATGTTTCGCCGAACTGTTGGCCAGCTTGAACGCTATGAACCGCCGCTATTGGCCGACCCGGAATCCGAGACCCAAGTCCTGAGATCAGGCCTGATTGAACTCAAAAAATTTCAAATTTTGATGAGACCGGTTTCCGTGACCATTCCGTAGTTCATGACCCCTAACTTTCGTACAAATTTACGGAAATACCAGACCACACATATGACACCCGGGAAATAGAACGCCACAAGGGCGGTGGTTGGCTTCTTGGAATACCGCGAGGTAAATCAATTAAATTTTCACGCCGCCATTCTTACTTTTGTGGAATGCTTCCCCAGCATCAAACGCATCGGAGTTTTCTGTTTAGCAATACCTCTCACAGATGAAGGGAGAATGGACAATTTTGCTCTTCAGCTCCTCTGATGCTGCATTGGCAGAAGATTAGCAAACGGAAGTCTTGCAGGATAACGCGGTAACTCGGAGCAATTCCCTTACTCAGCCAGCTCTCACAGAGATATCCAGCCTACCTTCCACCTCAACGACACCAAAGATAGCCACAAGGGGCATGCGCACCTTAGACTCAGCGAGGCTTTGATTTCCAGCCGTTCATTTCCGCATTCCGTCACAAGATGAAGGGGAGTCCACTTTCCCACAAATGACAGCAGATTCATCCGAGTCTGGCTATCCGGCTCGGTCGCCATCCAGTGCCGGTTTTAAGAAGGCTAGACGTGCCCGCAAGGAAATGGGAAAGGATTCCCCGCCGAAACGATTCAAAGCAGACAACTCATGTGACGAGCTTCTCGCCATCAACGCAGTGAATCTCTTCCAGTTTCCTTTAGAACCGGCGTACAAGAAAGCCAGGAAGAATGCTTTTTCAGCTTTTCACGAAGAGCGGCAACCAGCCGTTTATGGACACCATCAAGGAGCAGCAAGAGAAGAATGGAGACGGAATCCACAACATGCAGTGCCCCGTGACAACTAATATTCGGTAATTTGGAAAGAGGCATCCCGAAATTCCGCCATCGGGTATCTTGAAATTAGCCTTATGAGTCAACTGAGCGGCCAAAGCTGAAAACCCGTAGCTGGTCGTATGGGAGGGGTCAGAAATTCTCCTCAAATGCATATCCAGGCTTGGGTGCGCCAGCTACTGTGATTGGCCAGGATGGTTGACTTTGCGGGCTCATTTCCGGCTCTACCACCAGACGACCCGCAAGAAATAGTGGAACTATCTGAGAAGGATTGCCTGGTAAAGGCTTTGGAAGAAAAGAAAGATGCGCAGCCCGCAGCGCCAGCGAAGTTGAAAGTTATGATGAAACCCAACGGTGCTTTGTACCGAGACGCTACCCTTGAAATGGTGAATGGGCAGAGAACAAGAGACGCAGTTTTCTCCATCGGCGGAAATGAGGATTCGAAGACGTTCTCCTTGGCTAGCCAGGCTGATACCAGTGGGTTTCTGTGAAGCAGAATTTCGGACCGGATTTCTGCTCAGGTACCTTTCTTCTACAGGCTCATTCCAGAAAAACGGAAAAGGTCTCACGATGCCACCGGTGTGGAAGTCACGAGTGAGCGGGCTCAAGTTAAAGTTGATTACGTTTGGATGAGATTGCGTATTAGTATGGGTTTAGGTTCACGGTAGAAGCGGCTTGCCAGAGTTACATGAGGCCAGAACACTCCTGCCGAGGCGTCCACGCATACGATGCGCAATGCCGAGCGTAAAGAGAACTGATGCCACAGACGACATCGATGCCGAGTCGTCAAAGTCCATTTCGGTGGTGGTAACCATGATGCGATAGGCTTCGGCGAAGGGCACGAGGTGGACTGAACAGCAAAGGTGCTGTGGAGGAGGCGATACGGCTCTTCCGAAGCTTGTACGTATGTATTTGGTGCACCAGAAAGCTCTAACACTTCACAGGAATAAACTGCAGCTTCAGTCATCCAGATAAAGTAGTAAACTGGGTGAAGCTTTATGAAAGTTCCAGCAGAGTTTCAAGTTTCGCTTCCGGTTGGTACACCAAACATTGCGATGTGAGAGTGTCCGAAAGATGAGACAGCGAAATGAGACTTCTCGCACGCAGAAGTAATGACGTCATTATGAACTCTCGTAAAGCTTGATTGGGGCGGAGTTGACTTGTCCAAATCTGATACGTGTGAAACTGAGAGTCGCAAATATGAGGGCAGTTTAAGAGACCAGATCCTGTCCTTGCAAACTCTACAATCTCTACACTCAACAGCTGACTTCGAACTTCCGAACGAGTTCAAACTTCCTTTTTCACGCACACTGAGTTGTCTTCACTCTTCAGTCTTCATCTTTACCGATTTGTCCACCGGTCCCTGCCTTATATCAACACGTCGTATGCTTCTTGGAGGAAGTTGATGCACTAGAGCTTTTGGAAAGGAAAGAGGTAAGTCGGCCAGGTTGCTCTTCGTCAATAGATTATAGATCCGGCAACAGCAACGTCCATTCGGGGAGCGACGCATTCGTTCCTTCCTATTCCAGATGTCGTATAATCCCCGAATCAGTTCGACGCTTGGCCTTCCGGAACCTGGAAGCGTGGAACTATGATGTGCTTCTTGCCGTACTGTATTTTCTCCAAGTGGTAAGTCGACGTAACTGATTGATTCTATCCGATCTATCTAGACTATCCTGCGTTATGGCTGATGCGACGCATTGAGGAAACGATTTTACATGTGTTTACCTGATGAAAAACGTCGTCATGCGCAGGTTAATCGGGTATGGTATGTGACAAGTTTTCGGTCTCAGGCAATTTGGACTTTCGAAGTCGGCTTGACAAATACTTCCTCATGGATCTTCTCCCACCTACCGTCCTGAACTTCGCCTCGGATTCCAGCGATGACGACGATGACGTTGTGGTAGTGGAGAGCGAGCGGAAGCGTCCGCGCCTGTCGGAAGCCGTCACTAGCGAAGTCTCGACCAGCGTCGCTCCCGTCAGCGTCTTGCCTCCCTCGACGCAAGGTGGAGGAGCCGATGTCGACGAGTGCATCATCTGCTATGACAGTATCACCGCCGAAGGTGAACACCGAGCTGCCTGTCTGAAATGTGGCCACATCTTTGGCGAGAAGTGCATTTCCAAGTGGCTGTTGGCTGCTGCAGCCAGCAGTGAACGTGATAAGCGCGTCTGTCCCCAGTGCAAAGCTCCGGCCAAGGTAACCGACATCCGAACACTGTATATTCGACGAACGTTCCGTGTGGCAGACAATTCCGAAGTTGAAGAGCTGAAGAAAGACCGCGACAAAGCACGCAGAGAGTTGTAAGTTGGGTACCGAGCACCTGCATACATTACTGTGGGTGGTACTTCAGGTCGTAAGTATGCAGGTTGGTTTCTCTTCCCTAAGCATTCTCTTGTGTTTTAGGCGTCGACTGGAAGAGGAAGATCGGATAAAGAACACCCGGTATGACATGACGGTACAGGAAAACAAGCGCCTAGTCAGCGAGAACCAGGCTTTGAGTAGGCTGCTTGATGAGTACAAAGCGCAAGCACGGGATGGAGGGGACGGATCATCCATGGCCGGTATGGGCGAGTCTTCCACCCATGCTCCTCCCGGTCAGGCTTCCAACAACCCGACCGTTCCCTCAATAAGACTGGCCCTACAACACGTTAAAGACTTCCAGTCCGCCACGGCGCGAGTCATGGCCCATTATCCGGCCATGAACATCCTCGTAGTCTCCCAAAAGCTCGAAGGTTCGATGGCGTGTCTCACTGCGCAACTACTTTTCTAACGTTATCTATCAATACTGGTTCTTTGTTGCTTGTTGCAGGCAATACATTCGGACCGTTCTCCAATACGTCAGCCTTGCAGCTGGTCAGCTGTCACGATCTCAAGTCCTCCGACATGTTCCACATCAACTGTCCCAAGTTGATTCGTGACATCTGCATCAACAACTCCGGAGGTTAGTGTTCAAGTGGTTGCATAATCAGCCCGATTCAAGTATTAGGTTCGGATCTTTGTAGGTACGGCTTTAGTGGGAGCCATGGATGGCTCCATCTGCTTGGTTGGTCTGCAGAACCGCGTGGTGGTGCAGCGTTACAAGGAAGAGTGTCCAGTGTGGAGTTGCGCTTTCAACCGCCACAACGCCTGCATCTTCTACTGCGGCTTGGCCAACGGTGCCGTCAGTGTCTTTGACACTCGTAACCTTTCTCAGGTTTGAGAATTTATTTATCCTCATACGGTAATTAGTGGAGATGCACTGTAGGATAATATGCTTCCTTCTTTGGTTCCAGCGCGTCTCACAGCTGAACGCTCGCGGTACACGCGCTCCCGTCTTTCACATGACGCATCTCTCCCGCCAGCCTTTGCACAAGTTCCCGCTGAACGGCCTGTGTGTGACCTCCTCGCTATCCAGCGGGTTCTACACGGGCAGCGACGCGTCGCTGAGTCAGAGTGATTACTACGACTTCAAGCAGGAAGGGCTGGCATATGCGGCAGCAACAGACATCCACGCACGAGTCATGGCTAGATCGTTCAGACCCGATACGACTTCCTCCATGTCAGCTTTACCTCCCGCACTTAATAACAGTATGTCGAAATCCGCCTAATTTCTGAACCTTGCGTTTCGTCTTTTCCCTTCGAACAAGTGGCGCACTGCTATTGTGAATCAACTTTTGGTATGCGCGGATTGACTTGGGTACGTGCGCCGCTTGATCGAGGCGCTAAGGTGCGCTTGTTGACCGGGGTAACACAGTGCATCACACGATCTAAGTTATCTGCGCCACTTGGTCGGGGTGGCGAAGTACGCCTGTTGACCGGGGTGATGGAGTGCGTCACTTGATCTGGTGATGTTGCATTCCAATCAGCTGGCGCACTAGATTGTGGTGCAGGGCACTGGTCTTGCGCCAAGCCATCGGGGTGACTTTTTTGTTGCTGCTTTTTGCCGGTACTTAGAGATTGTTCACAGCGCTTTTTTCTTAGAGCCGACTGTTCGGCACTTTATCGGTCAACTAGACTACATCTCCTCGCCTCAAGACGGTCAGAACATCTCGACAAGCAGCGGCAGAGCGGTGGTCCTCAACGACTACTCGCAGATTCGCGAAGGAGCTGGTAGCCTACAGATGTCGCGAACTGCCTTGTTCATCCCTAATGGCGGAGACGAGCAGCTGTACTTCGCGGCGGCGGACAACTCGAAGAATGTGGTGCAGCTGTGGCATCACATGACCAATAATCGTCCGCAACATACAGTCAAAGTCAGCCATCCGGTCTACGATTTAACGGCTTTAGACTTTAATGGGCGAACGCATTTAGCGGTGCTGATGGAGAAGAAGCTTCAAGTTTATTCTTGTGATTGATTTTGACCAGACGATGCTTTTTTGCCAAAGATGTGGTCTGTAGAAGTTAATGGGAGGCCAAACGGTTTCTTGCTCATTGAAATATCATCCCTAAGTTGTGATCTCTTGCTCTTGTTGTTAACTCTTCCGTTACAGCGAACCGTTTCTCCGTTTTATCTCTTTACTTACGCTGGATTATGTAAAGATTTGATAACCTTTTTCTTTAACCAGTAAACAACCACCGATACCTATACGGCTATAGCGTCCACCGTGTCCAGTGTCGAACGACTCAACTCCAGCTGATACGCTATCATGGCTGTCAGGCTGTCACGACGTTATGTCATGTCATGTCATGTCATGAAGAAGAGCAGTGCGAATCATGACATACTAGTGCCTTCGTTGATTTTAATTTTTGAACTTTGAAGTCGTTTCCGGTTTGAGAACTTCGGATGCGCTGGAGTGTGGATGGAAGTATTCATCTGACTCTCGATGGTGTGCTGATTATCAAGTGCAAAGTGGAACGACCCAAGAATGTTACGCGTCTTGAGCGGAGTAGGTACAAGCTGCAAGTCGGGAGGTTATCCTTCCTCCGCGACATGCCTGCCCCAAGTCATCTTTCCCACTGTACTTTCTCCCACTTCTTCCCTTCTGGCATTATGGCCATCCGCCATCAATGTCGTCACTCAGCGCTGGAAGTATCGAGCAAGGAAGCTACCGGGTGCACCTAGATCCCGCAAGAAGCGCTACTACACTCGTGTCCCGACACCGCGCGTTCCCGAAGAAATGGCCGAACTCTTCTGGCGATACAGCCATTATCGGACGGAGATGCGCGCTCTGCGGTAAGCCGAAATCACCCTTGCAGGAACGAACGTGAGTGGTTTGTTGATGCGGTCTTTGTCGTAGGGAACATTTTGCCCAGTGGAAGTTGGAGAACCATCCGGCCGAAGCTGCACCAGCTTCTGTCGCCAGTAGTATACAGAACAGCCCAACTTTCACCATTGACGCAGAATTTGCAGAAGCTATCCGCTTCAACAATGAACTCAACGAGCGGAATGCAGCTAAGAGGTACCTGTTTGGCAGTGTTTGCTAAAGTGGGCCGTAGAATCGGCAGGCAAATTATTCTGTGAGTAAACGTTGGTTTGACGATGCGCTTCTTTGTGCTGCAGGAATGCGAGAAGAGAGCAGGAAATGGAGTTCCGTATGGTGGAAAGAAGGGACATTTTGATCCAGAAGCAAAATGAGGAGTTTGAAGAACAAGAAAAATACGAGGAGCTGATAGAGCGGAAGAAGGTAGCTGGCTTTAATACGAACATATCAAACGTGCGTCGACTGGGTGCTCAGTTCGCTCGTTTGTTTTGCAGCAAGTGGTGGCTAACTTGATTACTCCAGAGAACTTCAACGAACGTCTGGAGAACGCCATGGACAATCCTGTCGACTTCAACTTCTGCATTGGTCTCAATGGCAGGATGACCCGCGGAAGACCTGATCCTCTCAACAAGATCAACATGCACTTCGTTCCCAAAGATGAATTGTCGCAAACGCCACAAGAAAACCCAGCGGAAGATCGAGATAACCTTGACAGACCAAATATGTCAGCTAAAATATAGAGCATGAAAAGAATAAGACAAAACTAGATGAAGTTTCAGCTTTTAACGTTTGTGGAACTTGTCGAGGGTGTCGTTTCCTCCGTTGTATCTTTCGCTGCTGGAGGATCGGATATTTGTGATTCAATGCCGGCCTTGCGTAGTGTTTCTCCCAGCTCACCACTACGGTGCATCTGAATCATGATATCACAGCCGCCTATAAATTCTCCATCGAGGAACACTTGGGGAATAGTCGGCCATTTCGAGTAGGTCTTGATACCTGCAAAGTGATGTCGTCAGTCGCGCAGTGAAGCTCACATCCGTAAATTAGTCCCGCCTCGTATCTGCCTTTACTGCAGGTACAGTCCGGGCAAGATGTACGGTCCAAGAAGAGCGCGCGTTGGTAGCTTACCTTGTCTGATGCCTTCGTTCTGCAGGACGTTGACGGTATCAAAATCGTCTACGCCGTGCATTCGGAATATCTGAACCACCGCGTTGGAAAAGCCGCATTGCGGTTGCTCCTTGGTTCCTTTCATAAATACCACGACTTTGCTCTTTTTGACCCGCTTGTCGATATCCTGGTGGATGTCGCTCTCGGATAAGTTTTGCGTCGTTCCGACTCCGCTGTCAGAACTGACCGCCATCAGCGCTGGACGTCCACTGTGAAGACTTCGTTGACCCTGTCGCACCAGACATCGCTGCAATAGTCCCAACATTCTTGCTCCTCGGGACAGCAGATCCAGGTAACCGAGTTAAGAGATCGTCGAGAGTCGAGACGGAAAGGAAAGGCGCTGAAAATTTTCCCAAATTCCCAGTTGGTGAATCGATGACCTCATTGCAATAGATTAAATTCGACACCCGGAGTGGAAAAGTCTTGCCCACGGTCTAGAAGGGTGACCCGTACTTCGGCCCAATAGGCTAAAGGTGAAAGTTGTCACTTGTCAGCATCACATTTTCGACCTTCTGAAATCTGTGTTTTTTTTCCCCAGTTGGGCAGTTCCCAAGCAGATCTTGTTTGTCATCGTTTCCTGGAGTGTGGACAACTGAGGAACATACGGATCTTGTGTTTTGGGGGAGTGGAGACTGTAAGGAAGAGGGCTTGTGAGCAGAAGAATGTCGACGACGGCGGCCAGCGGTGGCAAGGTATACTCCTTGTTCATCGGTCGAATTCCCAAGAATGTTCGTGTGCGGGAGCTGGAAGATGTTTTCTCACGGTACGGACCTTTGGCACGGTGCGACGTCAAGTACAGCGGTAAGGGAGATGACTGTGATTCTTGCTTGACATGTGTTGACCTTGCGCAATGGCCGACCGATGGCGTGGCATTGTCGGGGTGATTGATTGCCTTTGATTGGGAATTACTGATGGTTTGTTTTCGTGTTGCAGGAACGGGATCTGGTATGTAAATCTGCTCGACCAAAGTGCATTGAAGTTGGCTGATGGTTGACCAGTGTTTTTGGTTGCAGCGTTCGCCTTTGTGGACTATGAAGACCGAAGAGATGCCGAGGTAAGACGACACTCGACGTTTGCTCTTTGCCGTCCTTCAATGCCTTCAACGGGGCTAGTTCAGTAGTTATTTGATTGGGACCATGTCACCATGAGAATAGTGTAGGGGAAAGGTAATTATGTTGAGTGAGGAAAGAAGTATGGCACTGTCTGGGCCTGGGGAAGGGAAGTATGGCAGTGCACCTGAAGTATGTGGATTTTGTGGCTGGCAGCACGGCCTTGACAGGTAGCAGCAGCAATGACGACTTGCTGTCCTCCCCATGGCTGTCTGGTCGGGACGCGATGGAGCGCGGCAGCTTAGGGACGGGTCTTGTTAGTGGTGTAGCAGTAATGGAAAGACTTGCTAGTGGTAGAAGGATGTAAGAGTGGATGTTGGAAATTGGGTGGTGAGTGTGGTTGATGTATCTTTTTGTAGCTGTCATATCAGCGGATCAGCCATTTTCTTTCCGCTGCGTGTTCCGTACCATGGTGCCGTATCACTTCTTGACGCTCGCTACGTTTCTTCCATCGAAAAGTAATTGCCCCCTAAAAAGCCTTCCTTCTGAACCGAGCAGCCATTTGCCAGACCTTCCTTTTTCCAAGATAGCCTAAGCCCAAATTTACGTGTACCAACCAAGCCAATGTCCAAACTACTTGCCAGCCAAACTGACTCTGCTCTGCCTTGCCATGCCATACCCTACCCTGCCTCCGTTGCCAGTCCCACTGACAAACTCGTGGCAGGCAGGTATGTTCAACCCCCATGAAGCGATGGTTGACCGTTGTTTATGCAGGATGCCATCAAATTTGAGAATGGACGCGAACTGCACAACTACAACATTGTAGTCGAATGGGCCAAGAAGCCAACCAGACCTGGCGTAAGTCACTTTCTCAAACCTTCCCAACTGTCAATAGCTGGCATAGTTTCTCTGTAGTATGATCGTGACCGCGATGGCGGCGATGGTGGAGGTCGAGGTCGTGGAGGAAATGACTACCGTGGTGGCGGCAACAGTTACGGCAGCCGCAGTGGCGGTGGTGGCGGAGGACGTGGTGGTTACGATGACCGACGAGGTGGCGGTGCAGACAGTTATGGCCGTGATCGACGCCGCAGAGACTCGTCCAGGGACCGCGATGACGACCGAGACCGACGAAGGTAACCATTCCAACCTCGACAAACGGAATTTGACAAGATTGTCTGTCCAATGAGCGCACCCTCTCAGCCAAACAGAGGAAGAACGTGCGCCACTTGACAAAAGCCAGTCTTGTCCACTTTGATCGTTTTTCCAAAGTGGCGCACTCTTCCAGTATATCACTGAGCGCATGCGCCATCTATGGCTAACAATCTGGGAAAGCTTGTTTGGCCAGCTTCCATTTGGAAATGCATGAAGGATGTAAACTGTGCATTTGTCGTAGGCGCCGAAGTCGCAGCCGTAGTGGCGAAGAGGAGAAAGGGTCGTCGAAGCGACGACGCAGCGTCTCGCCTTCGCGCGAGGGGAAGAACGGAGAGAAGGGCAGCGCCAGTCCCGAAGTCAGAAAGGACAAGGACAGGTAAGAGCACTTGCCTTTGTAGGGGAAGGAAGACAATGACTGACGTGCATGGCGAAGAGCGAGAACCCTACCGTGTTGTGCCTATAGCGGTAACAAGGATTCCCCTCGCACTTCTGACTCTCCTTCACGTTCTTCACCCCTAATTCCAACTGACGATACAAACAACACTGGGTACATACACAGTCTTCTCTCTTTCTCTCATTTCCTCTTCAGTCAAATCTGTACTGTATTTTCAACTAGAGGAATACTTGAGCGTTTGTGGCGGTGAGGTAGTTGACGATTTTCGTTTTGTAGGAAAGAGGCCAAGTCGGAGCGAGATGGCAGTGCCGACGTGGAACGATCTCGTGACAACGGCGACTCGCCCAAGAGAGAAAAGGATAACGAAGGGAGCAAGAATGGCGGCGGTGGAGGGAAGGAGGAGCGGTCGCCGTCGGTGGAGAACGGGCAGGATAACGAGCAGGAGGAGAAGGAGGTGGAGAGCCGCCACAGCCGCTCGCGCTCTCCCTCGCCCTCCCTATCCACATAGAGCAAGATCACTTTCACCTTAGACTCTCTCTCGTCAGCTTGCCATGTCGCAATGGCCATCTTACCTTTCTCTCTCATTGTCCTCTCTTGACATTCAACCCCGCATTAACCGACAAAACCTTCTTCCATACAAGTTACGCCATCTTGTTTTTTGTTTTGATGAAATGAAACGTGGTAAAGTTGGTCCCGTCGTGCCTTCCTTGTGAAACCGATGTGGAAGGATGGCCGAACAGCCGATTGCGTTTTTAATCTCTGAATTATTCTTTTGTTTTATAGATTGGAATTGTCATAGTAAGAGTGTCCTCGGCGAGTAAATGCAGGAGCAGATTGAAGATTGGTCACTAGTCTTCGTCACGGTCCAGGAAAAGACTGGCTTCGTACTTGGTCTGTAAGGTCTTGAGTTCCTTGTTGCCGTCTTCGCCGGTCAGCCAGTAGGTCGTCAAGGCGCCCTTACCCTTGACAAAAACTTCGCCGCGTTCTTCCGTCCGAAAGCTGCCGAAAGTCTCCAAGACATCCTTGGTGTAGGTGCTAATGTGAATCTTCTGGGCTGCAAGGGCAAAAAGTCGTCGTACCGTTCGACTTGTTGGTCACACTGTGTGGCTGTTTGGCATGACATTGTATCGACATTAGGTGCATGGGGAAAGTCAGCTTACTCGTGCCAGTGGAGAGCATACGTTTGGTGATCTCGATGGTGTCTCCAAAAAGGGTGTAGCGTGGGATCATGCGACCGACGACGGCTGAAACACAAGGACCACTGTGAACGCCCATCTGCAGCTTGATGGGGTCGTTGGGTCGGTGGTGGAAGCGCAGCTCGCGGATGCGATATTGCAGCGTCAAGGCCAGCCGGCAAATTTCCCGAGCGTTGAGGATACCGTTGCGGTTGGGAACACCCGAGGCTACCTGTAAGCATAGCTTTGACATGCAACCCATGTCCACTCTCGGTCGTATCGATGGAAGAAAACTCTGTGCTTGTATAAACTAGTTGCTCTGCTGCCTTGAAGGCAACAATTATTACCGTGATGAGGTCCAGTTCGCTGTCGATTTTGTGGCAGTCAAATCGCGAGACGGCCTTGTCGATAAAGAGGTTGTAGTCGTTGAGGACATCGATCAGTTGGTTGGGTGTACTGTCAGCCAAGATGCGCTCAAACTGGGCAATCTGCACCAAGAGAATGGTGACAATTTCCATGGCTTCCGGCGAAATGTCTTGATGCTGCTTGAGCTTTTCCGCTACGTCCCTAAAAGAGAGGGGACATTTTAACAGGGGGCTGAATACTCTGATGCTTCTTTTCTTACTTTTGTAGGCAAGCGTGGATAACTTTTTCGGCTTGGAGTTTCTCCACCAGGATGTGCTTGCCCTTTTCCTCCACGACCGCTTGTAGTCGCGCATTCTGCTGCTCCATCTGCGTTAATAACATATCCATGATGGAGCCGCTGTCCTTGATATTCCTGCAGGGGCCTTCACCATGATTATACATGACTTGATATACTGCAGGTGATGCACATCTTACATGTTGGCGGCTGCTGCTTTAACACACTCCTTGATGGCGCTCAGCTTGGGTCTTTCTCGCGGGTTCTCCGACCAACACTTCTCGGCTAGCTCCATCAAGCTGCCATCGGCCAAGCCAACCATGTCTGGCGGGAAGAAGGGCCGCAAAGGCTTATCGTTCAGTCGTCTGCCGATGCGCAGGTACGTCGATATAGCTGCATCAAGCCAACCATTACTTCCCATCTCAGCGACGTACCGGTACTGCATGATCTCTCTTTTGTCAAGTGGCGCACGCCTCCAGCCAACAGCATGGCAAACGTGCGTCACTTGGGAAAAGCAATCTGGTCAAGTTTGTTTACCCTTATCTCACTAACACTTGTGACATGTTGTCGTTGAGGGTTGCGCAGTGGCTGGCGCAAGGTGATGAACTTACCATCGTGGTCCAGGTCGGTATGCATGGAGTAGGGTGGGGCTCGTAGAATGACTTCCTGCAGAATGATGCCGTAGCTGTAGACGTCCAGCTCGGGGCCGTGGCGGACACTGCGGCTTGGTCCGTCGGTCAGCTCATTGTTGGACTGCACCAGCTCGGGGGCTTGCCATAGCTGACTCTCCAAGAATTTGGCATCTCGCTTGGCTAGCCATGACTCTAGCATGTTGTGGGAGAAGAAGCTGGGCAGGCCGTAGTCCGACAGCTTCATCAGGAAACGCCGGTCGATGTGACAACAGTCCGACGTCAGACGACCGTGATAACCCACCTGCCAAATGCCCCAGCTGATCATGTCATATGGACAGTCTAAGGCTATATTGACTTGCCGCCGAGTTTTGCAGGTAAAGCAGTCCCTGCAGGATATCTTCCAGGAAAGCGATGCGCATGGTCCATTCGAACTTTTGTGCCGGGTTATTAATGAGGTCTTGCAGGGTTCCTCGAGGGCAATATTCGTAGAGGACGACGGTGGTGTCTTTGGCGATACAGGCCCCGGCAAAAATGCAGAGGTTGTCGTGCTCCAAGGCCCGCACCTGCCGAATCTCCCGCAGCACTTTACGGGACATGAAGATGTGCTTCTTGTGGCTCCAGCGCACCGTGACAATGGCCTTGCGCCAAAAGCCTGCAATGGCCAGCTGATGTTACAGGGTCGAGGTCAAGGCTGTGTTAGTTAGTGGCTGCGCGACCGACCCGTATCGGAGCGCATGCCTTCACCACGCTTATATTGGGAGGCGCCACCAGAGTGGAAGGTGATGGCTGAGCGTCCGGCGCTATCACGGTTCATGCTGTAGCCGAAGCCGCCGTCGGCGCTATGAGCGCCCATACTCTGCCCATCGTTGAGGGCCGCGTTCTGCTCCAAGATGATGCCGGCCTTGACGGCCTTGTTCAGCTTGTCCTTGCGCGCCCGATACTCCTCGTCCGGGTGGACCACCATCAGGTCCTTGGCTTGAGCTAGCCATTCCCGCGTGATGCGCTTCTCTTCGCGCCGTTGACGGTATAAGAAGCAGCCGCTGGCCACCAACAGCATAGCTAGAGGGATCGACGTCGACAAACCCACCAACAGCTGCTTCATTTGCGCTGAAAGAAGGCCACAAGTTAACGTACGTACTGTCAGTTGGCGGGGGGAAGGCATGATGGCCTACCTTCCGAAGAGACGCATGATGGGTTGCTGGTGTCGCTTCCCAAATAACCACACAGAGGGACATTTAATGGCACTGCGCCACCTGGCCAGACAATTTCGTGGGTAATGTTCAACTTGTAGGTCGCCGAATTCCATTTGCCCACTCTCTACAAAAAGCATTAGTCAGTTTCTCCAGCAGTCCAGCCTCTTTATGTCTTTGGGCCTATAACCTGATAACTGCTCTTGTCAAAGGTCGTCAGGCTTTTATCCTGGATGGCATAGATGTAGTAGTTTTCGCGCTTATCACCCTGTTGATCGATGAAGAAATGTCGGGTGGAGATGGGGGCTTTGGTAGTGTTGAAGGTCTGGTTGTAAAAGTAAGTGCTGAGCTGGCCATTGGTGGCCGCATCGTTGGGCGCCACGGTGCCGCCATTGTTGAGGTGTTGACGAAGGGCATAGGCCAAGATGATGACAGAGTCGTAGGCGTTGGCCATGAAGGCTGCTTGGTCCAGTCCGGGTTTGGCCGGCAGTGTCGGGTTCTTGGACAAGAGCCTGGCCAGCCAGGCCTTTCGGCTGGGGTCGTCGCCGTACATTTCCATCGTCACAACCAGCAGACTCTTCATGGCTTCAACATAGGCCGTAGTGTTGTCCGGATCTGCCTGACGATAGATAGGAACATTACTGTCATGCAATTGGTTGGCCCACAGCCGACCCTTTTCTGCCAAGCTTTGCTTACAGCCAGTGGTCCAGTTTGAGTTGATGGCCATGGCTGAGCCGACCATCATGGGATCGTTAATGATGGCCGTCTGGAAAACGTCGACGGCGATGAAGACGTAACCGCCGCTGCTGTATCCTTGATAGTAGGCTTCGATCATGTAGCGCCGCAGAACGTCATTGTTGGTCAGAAAGACGATGACTATATCAAAAAGGACACAGAGAGCTGTCCATCGCTTTCAAAGCGCATAATCTGACAAGAGGTAAAAAGAGGCAGACGTTATACCTCTGGAGGTGTTGGATGCTTTCCATAGATTTTGCAAAGTGTCGTTGGCGTCCTTGACGAAATTGTTGTGGATAATGTTGGTCAGCTTGACCTTGTTTGGGCGATTCCGATTAGTCTGCATGATCAACTGTTCCAGATCTACAATGCCATGCATGTCCATTGTGGCATGAGTGATCGTTGATGATGAAGGGGAAAGGGAGCGACTTACTGGACATGCGGCCTTCATGCTGGAAGGCTGCTATTTGGACGTCGGTGGCGTTATTGGGGTCCCACTGGTACCAGATGACGGCAATGTTGGTCCAGTCAAACTTGAGGCACATTTGCAGGATGGACTGCATGCTGCTCTTTACGGAGTAGCCGATGCGGCTGACGGCGCTGGACATGCCCAGCATGTATTGAATTTCCGGGGCGAAGCCGGTAAAGGTCATGACGTTGTGAGCCACCGACAGCATGGCCACCGCCGCCATATCCGTGCTGCAGAAGGGGGCAATAAAGAAGAATGGAGTGCCTAGCTTCTATAGGAGACGGCATATAGCATCAATCGGTAGACGTTCTAGTTACATTGAGACGCAGCATTAAAGTGATTAACCTTTAAACGGGTGAGGTGACGGGAAGAGAGGCCCAGTGCCGGTCCGACATCGATGTAGGCACAGGCGCTGGTGGGGCCGTCGTCGACAAAGTTGGCCTCGGGAATGCTAAAGTTAATGTTGAAGACATCACGAGCCGTCTGGACAGCCAGCTGGACGGCTGGACGGATGAAGCGAATACTAAAGGGTCGGCGGACATTGCCCGACTGCACCACCAACAGGTTATATGATGGAGCTGTTCCAGCCACCTCCACCCCAGGCAAACTGCTCAAGATATCCAGCAGCAGCAGCAGCAGCAGCGCTCCGCAAGCTTTCATCCTGCTGACTTAATTGAAAGGTTAAAGGCAAATGGCTTGAATGCTACTGGTCACCTCTTTTTTGGTCAATGCTTGGAAGGAGGGGAAAAGTGTATCTGCGCAACATTAGGATAAATGACTCCTTCTGCCACCTGCAGCCACATGCACTATCTGTATCCCGTACCGCATCCGTGGTGCGAGTCATGCACGCTCTATATGGCAGACACAGCCGATTGAATGGCCCGGAATCAAATCCCTCGACTCGCAGGTACAACGATCATGTTTGACCAACTAATTATATGGCCTGCAGTCCCGACGGTCAGCACACACTAGTTTACATGTATTATGCCTTCGTTGTCCTGATTACTGTTCCAGTCCAAGTTCCTAACACGGTAAAAAAGCCACAGACATATTGCGCCAGCCTCGATACCAAAAGAACCGGGGAGAAGATGTTACCAGGCTCCGTAACTTGGCCCGGCAGGGGCGGGGAATTTACTACATAGGTTGGGCGCTGTCAAGTCTTGCGCTCATAATATCATATTTATGGGTCACCTGCCGAACGGCTTGTTTGATGCATGATTGGCAAAACGGATCTCCCCTAGTACGCAGCAAGGTTCCCTCAGCGTTGAATGACTACAGTACCTAAGCTCTGTTTCATTTGCT
>BDGG01000001.1:9058463-9227784 GCA_001949185.1 Ramazzottius varieornatus
AAATGAAACAGAGCTTACCTCTAGTACAACATGCGCCAGTATACGGACGTTTGCTATCAATAAAAGCCGCTGGGCTCTTCAAACATGATTGCCATCTGTTGTCCATATATACAGTACTATTGTGGCGCATACATGGATCGCCGTAATTTCATACTGTACTGGCTACGTTAGTACACATAGGGCGCAACATAGGCGGAGAACCAATATTGGCATAAAGTGAAGCTGCTGAATGAAGAAAGTCAGGACAATTTCGACGTATGGGCTTGCCCAGATAATGCGGCGACAGCTGCAGTTCTAGACTAACCTAGTGGAAAGAAGGCGTAGCTCCTTGCGCTATTAGCATAGGCAGGAAACGGTGAGCCGTACGTTGTCGCTTTCGGAAACAACGTCAATCCTCTATCTTGCTTCCTAGCTCAAATGCAGTCATAATGTACTGTATTCGCCATGTATTGCCCCGATCAAGATGACGATCGTCGATCAGCAAGACTCTGTTGACTCAACGCATGCTGAAGTACCCCGTCTACAATATGTATATGGGCCATTTAACTCGCTGTATTCCAGGCCGAAGATTGTCTTGTTGATGCGTCCGGGAAGGAGCGTAGGGTTGCCGGATAACATTCTTTCATTTCTGTAACTAAGAGCATTTCCAGACCGTGCGAGGCAGATGTGTTGTTTAGGTAAAGCAGTGCAGCAATACTACTTGGCCGATTTGATTCCGTGCCTAATTGTTGTGCGACGGATGTTGGCTGCATCTCCCCACTGTGGTACTTTGATGCACCATCTGGAAGTTTCCGGCCAGTGTCTCTCTTTGTGTCTGTGTCACTGGGCACGATCGATGTTTGTGATGCGTGTGTTTGTGTGGAAAGGTACGACGGCGGCGACCTCCAGTGATGTGATGGCTCTTTAGCCCTTTTCTGCACCGTCTACCGTCACTGTCGACTAGCTTTGCGCTTGACGATGAAGAAGGCTGAACCGCTATATCGAACTGCAATCTAATCGAAGTCCGCTCGATACTCATATTCCGCTGACAGCAGCCCTGATCAGATGCCTGATTCCACTCAATCACACACCTTCCTTCCCCCCGATTGACTGGCGCAGATAACTGGCCAACTGGCCGCAAATACGTCATCATCAGCCCGCCACCTGGATCAACCGCGCAAATGACTGTCTGACGTCACGGCCAATTCTGTGTATCCATTCCTTCGCTTGATTGCCAACCAGCTAAACCATTGATCAGTTGCGCCGCACCATTTTCACTGTATTCAGTTGAATGAAGTAATAATTATTGAAGTTCAGAAGTTGAAGCCGTTCTGGGCTTTCTCTTTTATGGAGTTGTTTCTGCCTTCTGGAGGTGGTTTCCGCGCTGACTGAATCGTAGTATTCCGTCCTGGTCGATGGGAGCCGTTATCTAAATGGACTATGAAGGTACATTAATCGCGGGATTACGACCATATCCTGCTGAATTGTAAATGCGTACTACCACTGCATGTAGCCGTCGTCGCCCGCACCGTTCTCCTTTCTCTGTTGCCTTCAATGAACAACACTCCGTCCTCGGCGTCCTGGATGCTGCTGGGATAAGTTGTACGGCTCTGTGGCCTTGTGGTACTGCGGAAGAAGATGGGGACGATAAGCCTGAGAATGAGGGCCAGTATTTTTTTCATGTGCGTGATATTCCAGCTGGCCCTCTCACAAGGGACGCAGGGGTCCAGCGCACACTCCAAAGCGGATGGTGTGTCAGGGTCGGAGCTGCTGACCCGTATTAGTCCCTTGGGGGCCTTGGTGGAAGGGCGTCCAGCACGGCCTGGACGCACACTAAGTGAGGAGCAAAAAGAGCACCTTGCCCACGCCAAGACATCCTCCTCCTCCTGCCAGAACCAGACGGCGGAAGACGAAGAGGGCCACGGCATCCATGTCATCTCCCTCAACTGGTGCTACGTCGAGCTGCCGCTGGTCATTTGCATCTTCTTGTTGCTGACGTCGCTGGTCAAGATTGGCTTCCACCACGCCGACTTCCTGTCGACCATCCTGCCCGAGTCGTGCATGCTGATTGTGCTGGGTGTAGCCATCGGTGGCTTCCTCCGTCTGTTGGAAGCCTACGAGATTGGCCTCAAGACGGAGTACTTTGAGTTTTCGGCGCGGACCTTCTTTCTCTTCCTCCTGCCGCCCATCATGCTGGAGAGCGCTTACTCCCTCCACGACCGCGAGTTCATCAACAACCTGGGTACCATCCTGACCTACGCCGTCTTTGGCACCATCTTCAACTCCTTCGCCATCGGACCGACCCTCTGGGGCCTCAGTCAAGTGGGAGCCATGGGCCATCTGTCTTTAGGTCTCGTCGAATGCCTGGCCTTTTCTAGCTTGATTTCCGCCGTCGATCCCGTTGCTGTCTTGGCCATTTTTCAGGAAGTCGGGTACGTAGCAATAGAATACACCACCGCTATGCTTCGCCAAGTTTTGTGAACTCATTCGTCCCGTTTTCTACGATGGTTTTACTGAAAACCCCGAACAGGTTCGTGCCGTGTACATGGCCTTTTTTCTGCGGAAAATGGATAGATATCTCGAACAGGTCCGTGCCCTGCATGGTCCTGTCCACCGTAGGAAAAAGGCACGTTTGGGTGGCGACCTGAAGCGAACTGAGCACTTTTGCAGCTTTGGTACACGTATTCATCTTTTGTCCGTAACTAAGGCTGTTTTGCCACTAATTATGAGGGTTGAGGGGTGCTAGACAGACGTGACTGCGAGGCAAATGCGGAGTGGAGTAATTTGGTGGTGGGATAGAGTGGTAGAACAAGTTTGCATTGTTGTGTGTTATGATTGCAGGGTCAATGCGATGCTGTACTTTCTGCTCTTTGGGGAGTCGCTGCTGAATGACGCGGTAACGGTGGTGCTGTACAATGTGATGGTGGCCCTAGCCAGTCAGACGGAAGTGGGTGCGGGCGATGTCGGCCTGGGCATCGCTTCCTTCTTCACAGTCAGCATCGGCGGACTGGTGATCGGTGCGGCCTGCGGCATCTTCACAGCGGTACGTATCGCTCATATCGTCTAGACTGGCTCGATCAATAGGCAGCCCTAACACTGCTGACTGCTGCAAAGAGGATACAGTGTCAAGCTCCCCCAGAGCTTACAAGCTTACCTTCAAAGCTCCCGCAGGAGGCATTGCCGCGCTGGACTCTTTTATTGCTTTGACAGACAGGCTTAGTTTGACCAGAACGGAAAAACTTTGCTGTTTCCCTAGAGAATGGTAAGTTTGTCAGTGCGACGTCCAAGCGAAAGTAGGCAGTGTTCGTGCGTCACTGCATGGTTTTTCCTGTATGATTATTGGAAAAAGCCCTGCAGTGCCATAGCTGGGACTGTGCTCGTTAGATAACAGAGCTTCTTGATGGCTTGCTTCCATCACGCAAAGCTCCGATGAGAAGCCGGGGTAAAGAGTTACAGTTGAGGTCGTCAAAGTGAGAAGAAGCAGCTGGTTGGCGCTGACAGATCGTAGCCCTGCCACCAGCCAGAATGCATCGTCAGGAAATGCAGCTTCTTCACCGGAAGCGTTATAGAGTATAGTGGGATGGCATTACTCAGAGGCAGTCATAAAAAGGCTGATAAGCAGCAGAGTTTGGGGGCGGAAACGGTAGCCACAGATCGCGACAGCAAATGTTTGTGTGCACTTAAGATGATTATCGACGATGCCTGCTTCACTTTCCTCAGCATTCTCTGTCATTACACTAGAGAGACTAGAGGGGTAGAGGAACCGCTGTGTATACCGTAGAGCCGCAAAACATGGAAGCCGTAGAGTCACTTACCACTACTAACGAACATTACCATTGGTGTGATACGCACGGAGGCCACGCCCCGGTATAGTCGGTTACGTTACATTAGAGTCTCCAAGCACGATGATACGGAACGTGAAGAGTTAACAGTACAGTGCAAGGCCCACGTCCACCCGTAATCCAAGCGTTGATAGGTGGCAAGGAGGAAAGCAACAGGAGGAAGGAAGTACGAAGCATCGTTTGAGCACGGGATGTCTTGGTTCGGGAACGTCCATCGGTTGGCTCTTTCGTCAGCAGGGATAGGGATGTTCATTGTTGATGTTCCGGTAAGAGTCCTCCTCCGTCGCTAGCTGGTTCCAAACGAGAAACCTGCAATACCTTCTACGGAAATAAGTTATAAAGGGAGACGCTCCAGGTAGGGTACAGATCTGTCAGATCCTTGGCAAGCGCGAAAGGAATGATGCGGAAAGCGGCAAAATTCTCGACGAGTCAAGCTGCTTACGCAATAAGATTGGTGATTCCATTTAGAAATAATTTATGTCACGTGCCTCGCCCACCCGTAAGCATTGTTCTTTTGCCCATGTGGTTCAATACTTATTTACGGTAGCAGCTTCGAAGTGAGCTTTATTTAGGTTCTCGCCGGACCTATGCCACAAACGCAGGCGCTTCATGTACTTGCATACACAGTTAGTACGCAGCGGCTCTATCTGTCAGGTTAGGCCGAACTGTCGGTTTGTCCGAGCAGCTAAAGGTCATCGGAGGTCACCACTTTGACATCGACCTCCAGTGGAAGCTAGTCCGGCAATGACTTCATCATTGGAAGACTGGCGTGGCGTACGCACGCGTTTCTCTACCCCCTCTAGTCTCTCTGATTACACTGCATTCGAGCGTTACAAGCAAAGATATTAGATCTGTTTTTTAGTCATGTTTTCGGCTTGCACTTCACAAGTCAAGTCAACCATCATCAGACGTGGAAAGGCCCAACAAACAACAGCCTCTTTGTTGATCTTTCCCTCAAATCCCTCTCCTTCACCGGCTTTGAAAAGAAAGACAAGTCCGATCCAATGCTGAAACCTTCGTTCTCAACAAAGGCCGACCGAAATGTTACCAAACATGGAAATTTGATCGGGCAATAAGTCAAACACGAATTACAGGATTACAGAATCGATTGGCGACTGAAAATCAAACATGCCGGCGGAAGTAGGCGTGGCACTTAATTATGATCAGGCTGAATTTTTACTGTTTTTGTTTTTGGCCAGTTATATGCAACGAATCAAGTGCTTTGGTTTTTGTAGGTGATTACAAAGTATACGGAGCATGTCAGGGTGGTAGAGCCCATCGCCATGTTCATCATGGCCTACACTTCCTACATTCTGGCCGAGCTCTTTCACTTGTCGGGCATCATCTCCATCATCACCTGTGGCTTGCTGCAGTGGCAGTACGCCGTCCACAACGTCTCCTTCAAGTCGCGCACCACCGTCAAATACTTTAGCAAGATGGCCGCGTCAGTGTCCCCTCCCCATTCTTTCTTTCTAATCTCCCTATATTTATAAGGTTGCCCTTTTTTCTGTCACAGGTCGGTCTGTGATGCCGTCATCTTCCTGGTCCTTGGGCTGGTCATCGTCAAGGAGAAGCTGCACGAGTGGCACACGGGCTTTGTCCTGTGGGCGCTGCTCTTTTGCATCGTCTACCGCTTCATGGGTGTCTTTGGCCTGACCTGGCTGGCCAACAAGATCAACCGCATGCGCAAGGTTAACTTGGAAGAGCAGTTCATGATGTCCTACGGTGGTTTGCGAGGCGCCATCGCCTTCGCCTTGGTCAACCTCTTGAAAGACAAGCACTTTGCCCACAAGAAGGTCTTTGTCACCACCACCGTCGTCGTCATCCTCTTTACCGTCTTTGTCCAAGGTAATATCATCGTCTCTCTAGTTAGCACGGCGCCAAATGATAGCCACCCATATCGTTTTTTCCCAGTGGCGCACACTGTCAACCCATAACACCGACAGCCTGCGTCACTTGGGAAGCTGGACCGCATCGCTCTTCCAAGTGGCGCATGCGTCCGGCCAATAACAATGGAACTGCGCGCCATTGGCGAAAGCAATCTTGGTGAAGGCATCTGCCAACCTCCCAGTTGATATATCATATTGCGGGAAGTTGATGTCTTGTTGGCGATAGGGACAACGATCAAGCCGCTGGTGAGGCTGTTGCGCATCCGTCGGATGGAAACGAAGAAGCCTTCCATCTTCCAAGCCACCAACCTCTGCCTCTTTGACCATGTCATGTCCGGCATTGAGGAAATCAGCGGGCGGCATGGCCACAACTACTGGCGGGAGATCCTTGATTACTACGACGAAAAGTACCTCAAGCCTTGGCTGCAAAAGACTCCCATCGTTCGTGACAAAGCCATCGTCGACATTTTTGCCAAACAGGCTCTCAAGTACGTCGACCGAGTTTAGACTAAGTCAGCTCTTGCCCCCTTTTTCTACAGTGAGAGGCCATGTGTGGCATAAGCTTATCTGGAATTTCATACAGAGAAAAAAGGGGGCGAGTTTTGTCAGATATGGGTAAATGGGGCTTTTGTTTGACTTTTGCAGAGAGCATTTTGCTCACTTGTACGGCAGCTCGCAAGCCGAGCAGTTTGTCAGCCGGCGAATGCGGCGCGAAGGTTCGACGCTGTCAGGCGTTGCTTCCGTCAACAACCTGAGGCAGTACGAAGGTTCGGGAGACGGTCTGCTCAGTCACGGTTTCCCCAGTCATCCCAACATGGTGGGGGGACGACTAGCTCCCGGCCTGGCAGGTGTGCCTGGTCACCATCCACCGACCCTGGTCAATGTCCACATTCCCGGCGCCGGCGACGTCCATCAGATGAGCGGCTTGGATGAGCGCAACCCCAACAGCATCTTGGGCAAGCTGCGCCAACGCTTCCGGCATCACGACAACACCAAGATTAGCTTCGGCCATGATGTCCGCGAAGCTCTCGACCGTGCCGCCAAGTATGGACCACATGTCCAGGTATAACCATCGCACATTCTGACTCTGGCTAATTGCTGTCCTCTTCGGTACAGGGTGTCAGTTTACTCCAGGGATGAGACAGAGTAAATTGCGCAACCAGAAACGGTCTTCGCTATGTCTAGTTCCGATAAACGAATGAGACTGCTTTGTGGTTTTAGTTTACACTAGTACTAACTGATAGAAATATTTTCTGAATTCAAGTTCAACGACAACGAACTGTTTGTGTAACTTAAGTGATATTCGATAGCAGAAGCTCAAGGGTGAAAACTGGTACGATTTGTGTTCTTAAAACGGTCAGGGGCTTCGATACACAGAAACTGGGATTTACTTAGAAAATGAGAAATGTTGACGACTAGCCAAAAACGTAACGAAGAAAGAATCTCTAATGGACTTTCAACTTTGGATTTTCGGCAGTAAAATATTGTAATAAAAACACCTTTATCAATTTGAAAGCATCAGAACGCGGTTGGTATGGTCGATACAGTGGCCCGATCAAAATTTGGCCGAGCTGGTTAAAAGCTGACGTGGACGAAGAAAGGCTTTTTTCCCAGTAGAGTGACGATAGGTGGTGACAGATGATGTTATTTCAGCGCTGTGTTTTGTCCTTTTTAGATTCGACAAAAGTACAATCCCAACCTGATAGACGAAGAACAGACAGACTTGGAGTACCAGATGCGAGAGCGGGCGCTGCGGGCGCAGATGATGGCCCAGAAGAAGTTTGGCAAGCGGGCCGGCCCCTTAATGCCCATCCGTTCCTTCCTGTCGCGGGTGGGCAACTCGGCCTCCAACCTGATGGCCATGGGCCGTGGACGGCGCAACGGCACTGCCCCACCTCGGTCTCGCCCAGAGGGCCCCATCGTCAAAGACAAGGAAGCCATCATGGCCGCTGCAGAACGGAAGAGGAAAGTCTCACGAGACTCCTCCAAACTGCGCATCAGCATGATCCATGCCGGCTCCTTGAGCAGCATGGCCGAAGAAGGCGCCGATGAACTGGTCCAGTTCAACACTGGCGACCAACGGTAAGTAACCTCCCTCACATCCATCCTGTTCAGCTGTCATCGTTTGGGCGCCCACTCTAATTTCTGCCATTTCTCTTCGCGAGCGTCTGTCAGGTTCGTGCTGAGCACGGCCTGCACTGCTACTTTGTAGTAACAGGACAGAAAAGTAACGTGGATGCTAAATAACTTTCCACCACTGTCGCGCGATTCTTTCGCTCGGTGCTAGTGCCAACTTTGAGGTGATTTTGCTTTCCGTAGGAAGCGGGAAGGAGGGGGAGGAGGTAGTGACGACGAAGAAGAAGGGGAGGTCTTGCAGATGCGGCGCATCGAGCCGTCGGCCACAGCGCTGCACCTGGAGCGCATCGACGAGCGGGCTTCCGTCTCCGAGTCGGACTTCAGCAATCTCAACAGTTCCCGGGGGCATGAGCAGTCCTCGCCCTCCTTGACTAACCAAGTGACGACGGTGGCCGCTGTGGAACTGCCTCCTCTAGTGCCTCCCTTCCGTCCGTCAGCCTCCTCAGGCACCATCCCTGACAGTGCCGCCAACGATGTCCAGTCTCCTCGACCGGACTATAACCCCGAGATGACGCCCCTCCTCCATCAACGCCAGTTTCCCAGGAGGTAGTCGGCAGCAGCAGCGCAAAGCTTCACTCGCTGAAAGACCTGTGATGTCTTGTCCACCTTGCAAGAATCTGTTGATAAGAAATACCCAGTGGCTATACTTGGTCAACGGTGATTTATAATTTATTTGGTCAGAGAAGGAGCTTTTACCTGTTATCTTCTCTCATGTTGCGTCCAGACAAATTTTGCACTACCGTTTTAGGCTATCAAGATTACCACGTTACTTGTTGTTTTATTTTCCATGTCTTGTCAACAATTTCTCGTCGTTTTTTTTTTAATGTTGTAAATGTTGTTTCTTTGTTTCTTCAGAAGTGAAGAGCTGTGTACTCTGAGAAATGCCTGCTCGTCAAAGTAGTTTGGCGGAAGTTGTTTAGCAACTGTTAGTTGGAGAGCAAAGGTGCCTTGTGTCGCTGTGCCAAGATCCCGCAGCGCGCCAATCTTCCACGGAAGTACAGTACTATTGTCAGGCCTATTTTTTGTCACTGATCGTTCATCATGCCTGTCTTACCCATGAGCGAGGAAATGTCGGAATCGGTGACGACGTACAACGCCGGCGACCACAACGGCCACAAGCCGGTGATGGCAGCGGCTGCCCACGCCAGCAGCAACGTTAAACAGCAACAACAACAGCAGCAGCAGGCAGCACCGGCACAGCCACAGGTGACGGCCGCAACCCACAAGGACTTGATCGGACATCGAGCTCAGACTTACAGCAGTATCAACCCACCGGCCATCCATCTGTCGCCCGTCCTCGTCTCTCCGGGGACGATGGGACCAGCCGACGAGATCGTCGGACACGGCCTGGTAGCTTCCGCCGCTTGTGTCAGTGCCACCGCCACACCCTTTGTCTTTGAGACGGCTGAACAAGCCGAAAAGAGCCTTAAAGATCGCGAAGACTATCTCAGGGAACAGGAGAAAATTTCCCTGGAACATGAGAAGAAACTGGAGAAACTGACAGACAGTTATCGTAAAAGGTTTGTATATACGCCTTATAGTTATATGGACAACCATTTGAAAGCTCGACGAACAAGACTCGACAAGATGGCTTTTACAAGTTACGCACCCCTTCAACCAATAACACCGACAAAATGCGCCATTGTAAACAAACTTGTCGAGTCTGTTTTCCGGGCTCCCATTCTTTCCTTTCCTTTGAAATTCAAATTTGAATAGCGATATCCTGTACCTATCTATCTGCCCTCCGGAATGAAGTAGACTGGATAATACGATTCGGGTGCTCGTAGTACGGAAGAAGAAGCCGAGCGGATACGAAAGGAGCTGGAGAAGCAGCACGAGCGCGATGTGGCCTTCCGGAAGGACGTTCTGAATTCGACCATTGATCGACAGCAAAAGGAAGTGGACTTGCAGGTCAAATATGCCAAAAAGCAGTTAGAACACGAACGAGAAATGGCAATCCATGCCCTGGAGGAGGCAAAGGCACAAGCTGAGGTCCACGTCCAGATGGACACTGCTGCGGGTTAGTCCCATGATTATGTACCGTCACTTTGCAACAGGAAGACTGCACCATTTCACACTTGTGATTTCGCTCCATATTTTCTTGCAGGAACTACGTTTAGCGATGTCAACAGTTCTGCCAGTGAGACGCCGCAAATCAAAGAAAAGAAATCACTGGGAAGCAAACTAAAGTCTCTGCTCTGAGAGACATGTTTATTTCCCTGCAATGGAAGAAACATCCGCATTCTGGATACCAGCTCTCTGCTGTACCGTTACTCATGTCAGAAACGATAAAACTTGTTGACAGATCGATAAAATCTCTAATACGACACACTACGGCATTCCGTCGATGGTTCCGAAGAGGTTAAAGGATAAAAAGCTTCTGGACATGGTCACTCACAGTTACGACACTGGGCTACTGCGTGGAAACTTGTGGAACGCTGCTTTCCATCGCATTCAGACCTTCCTCGTCAAGCGCTTCCTTGGCCTGTTTGACCATCAGGTATTCGTTATAGTGTTGCTTGCGGTGCAACTTGAAGTTTCTTTTCTTTTCGCGTTCTTCTGGAGTCATGGAGGAATCGTCGTCGTCGTCATCGTCGGTGGAAACGGTCCGGGACAAGCGAACAGTGGAGGAAGGATGGAGCTTTTCTGCTTGTAAGGCATCTGCTAACTTGTCAGCACTGATTCCCCGCATGCTGGATTCGTCTACCATCCCCGACCTTGGTTCTTCTGCGAAAACGGGGAAACCCAGATAAAGAAAGCGATGTGATATCCTCGATCACACCGCGCGCTAAGACAGCAGTTACGATGAGCAAATTGCGCTTGTTCATCGGGGCAGTCACTTACCGTCAACATCCATATCGGCCTCAATGTCATAAGCGTTATACGGCGTCTTGGGTTCGTCAATCTTAATATGTCCATAGTCTTTGTCCTGAGGATGGTGGGTAGCCAGGATGTTCATCTCGTCCCACTTCATCTCCTTCTGGCCTTCCGGGGAGGTTTGCTTGGGGTGGCTGACGGCATCGGCTGTCTCTCCACTATCATGCTTCTTCAGGATGCTTTTGACTGGTTTCGCATGCAAATGGTCGGCCATTCCCTGCAACAACCAATTTCACAAGAGCTAGCTAAAAATCTGATGAAGGTAGAATCTGCAATCTTGCATAGTCCACAACTCTGAATCCAAATTATCTGATGATCAGAAGAGGTCGAGGAGATCGGAAAAATTTTCCCCCGGGGCAGACGGTCATTCGGTAAATGGCCAAGTGGCCATCTACTAAATTTCCACTCTTTGCCCCGGGCCCCGGCGTATGCCATGCGGCCCGGCCGCCCGGATGGCGGATGATCCGGGCCACTGGGACAGTGCGCTTTGGGTCTGGGAGTGAAAAATGGGCAACTTGGTTTCTCCCTGGGTGAACGCATTGACATCGACGCGAACTTCGAAAATTTTTATTGAAAACCGTGAGAACTTTTAATGTTGACGTTTCAATCGAGCTTGTTTGCACGCTTCGTTGATTTCCGAATCGCAGTAATGAAACTGATTAAGCTTCATAAAGATATGCAGCAGGGGCCAGCACCTTTCAGCTTGTGGATGGGCAATCAGGCTTTTTGACTGACTCAGAGCGGTGGAGCATGACAAGTTTGAAGTCGAAAGTGGACGATCATCGCAATCAACGCGACGTCAATCAAGGGAGCACTTGGATTACACGCAGACGTCTTCCATTCCCCTAAACCTTACCTGTTTAGACCGTATCTATGCCCTGATGTTAGTTCTTTTTCTCTGAGCGCACTGATGGAGCTGAGGAGAATGGAAGAAGCAGCGGAACATCCGATTTACGCCATTCTGGATCAGGATATCCCCGAAGCGCGACAACATTTGAACGATAGCAACGTTAATCTGGAAAAGTTAGCTCATTACTGCCGCAATAACTATCTCCAGGTGAGCCATCTCTGTTTCCGTTGTCATCCTGAAGATGCATTGCGGTAGAATCACGGCACCGTGTCTGTGGGAGATTGGTAGATCTATTTATGTACTTAGTGAGAGAGAGAGAGAGAGAGAGAGAGAGAGAGTGTTTAGGCTAGAGCGCAGTGCAAGTGAAATGGTGCGCATCCAAGCGCAGTTTCACTGTAGGAGGATGCGCATCTGTGTTGCATTCAGGTGTGCACTGAGCTAGGCTCGCACCCTTTCCGTGTGAAAGTGGAGGACCGGATGTTGATGTTTATAGTGATCAAGTTTCTTTGCTGTTATTTGCAGAATGCAGATAAGCAACGCGCCCTGGACGAGACCAAAAACTTCACCATCCAAGCCTTGGCCAGTGTAGCCTACCAAATCAATGCCTTTTCCTATCATCTAATGCAGCTTTTTGACCATCAAGATGTCCAAGTGTCAGAAATGGAGACGGAAGTGCGCCATCTCAACCAGGTACAATCACTTCGACTCTACCTGTACTATATGGACTGAGTTCCGCAATATTCATGAACTTGTATGGGATGGATGGTGCGTGTTGTAGACAGTATCGGTCCACAAAGAAAAGATTGCCAGGAGGGAGATTGGTGCGTTAGCCACGACGAATAAGCCCATGCAACGACAGCACAAATTCCTACCTCCACCACTACCAGAACGGGGATCAAAGTATATACGTCGAACCATCGACTACAGTGTGCTGGACGATATAGGGCATGGCATGAAGATGGCACCGACCAACGGTTTCGCCAGGTCGTCGGGCGGAAGTGGCGAATATGGAACCCGCAAGAGCGTGGAAAGTAACGTCTATTCCGTCGATGGCAGTGGATCAGCCATCTATGGCCGCTCGCCAGCAGGTAAAGCCCCGCTGGCCATGACGACGGGAACGCTGTCGAGGAATCAAGCCAGGAATATGGGCGATTATCGTACACCTGTCGTTCAGCCACCTCCACTTCCGGTACGTTTCTCTGTGAATGGGCAATTTTACTCCTCAAGCGGCGCACGCTTTCAGCTGATCACACCGGAAACGTGCGTCACTTGGAAAACCAATCTTGCCGAGTTTTTTCTACCGAGCTTTTTAACCGACCTTATGTCTCAATGTGTCGATTGGCTATAGGTGATCCCAGGAACGATGGGTCCCTCGTCGCACTATGGTCCAGGCCATTTAGCCAACGGTCTAGCTGCAGTCCACCTTCAACAGCAGCATGCCCAGCAAGGACAACAAAGTCCGTACATGGATCGGTCAGAGCGTTCGTCCATCAATAGTTCTGGCCGCAGTCGTGGCCACTATCAGGTCGATTCGTCGTATTCCACTATGACCACCGTGCCCAACAGTCCTTCACTGCGGGCTGGTTCCACCATTTCTTCCGCGCACAGTCCCCAACCACAAAGCCATTACGGCAGCCGCAGCCAACAGCCCGTCTTCCAGTATCCACCACCAGCGCCTTCCAACATGCCACCCAGGAAGCTTTCCAATGGCAGCAATGGAACCAACGGCAACTACGGCCTTACTAACGGATATCCAAGTAAGTGTTAAAACCTCGTAGAATCTAATTGAATGAAATTCGGATGTGAACTAACCAAGATGAAGGGGTCATTTTCAAGTGGCGCACGGTCTCGGCAAAGACTACTGGAAACGTGCGCCACTTGAGTGCTCCGGTAAATTGTTCTTCCAAGTGGCGCACGCTGTTAGCCAGCAAACTGGGACGGTGCGCCACCTGGAACAGCAGTTCCGCTCGTTTTCCCAAGTGGCGCATGTTTGCAGGCGATACCATTAGGAATATACATCACGTGGGAAAAGAGCTTTGCCGAGTTTGTCTTTTCGAGCTCTCATTTGTATGTTTCCTTGTTTTAGTTAACGGCACTGTCAACGGAATGGTGAGCAACGGAAGTAACGGACACCACACCATCAGACCGCAGCAATACAGTCCCCTTCCGCCACCGCCTGCCGATCTCAATCCGGGTACATATTCGCGGATCAGCAGCTACAACGAAAGTCATACAGCTTCGCCCCTGCCCACCAGCAAGCAGATGCAGCGCATCAGCCAGAATGGCCACACTGCCGTCTCGTCGCCACCGTTACCGCCTCCGCCCCCACCCGCCATGCAGCCGATCATCAGCCTGACCGGCGGCCATCTAGGCATGGCTAGACCACTAGCACAGCAGTTGCAGCAGCACGTTCGACCACAGGAAGTCGAACGTTTAGACTCCCTAGAAGACCCAATGATGCCACCCGTTTCCTACTTGGAGAAGGGTATAATATAGTGTTTGCCTTTATCATGGATTGGTTCTCTCACGGAATGTGTTTTACTGTTGTATAGTGGTGGCAGTGTACGATTATCAAGCGGACAAAGAGGACGAGCTGACGTTCATGGAAGGACAGATCATCTACGTCATGAAGAAGAACGACGACGGTTGGTATGAAGGAGTGATGGAAGGCTTGCGCGGCCTCTTCCCCGGCAACTACGTGGAAGCGTGTCCCACCGACGGTATCGGCGCGAGCATGCTCGATTTCCCCAACAGACATACCATCACTCACTGAACACTTTCTGAACACTTTCTTCACTGTAAAATGGTTGCCAAACTGTAGTGCCCGTTTGTCGCTTTTCTGGTCTTATCTCACGATGTCAGAGTAGGTTTTTTTACTGTTCCTGTCGTGTGCTTCTTTTTACGGCGCCTGTGCCATCATCACTATAATGTTATTTTGGAGAAAGTGGGAAAGAGTCTCTTTACAAACCCGAACGTGATTTTGCTTTTATTCTTTTTTATTCAAACAAGTACCGTGATTTATCTGTTTGATTTTTATCAGTTGTTGAATAACTTGACTTTTTATATCGTGTCTGATTATCGCTGATCAAATGTTGCAGCTCGTGGTCAGCATCAAGACTTCTTTTTTGTACACTGAAAAAAACATCGAAACGAAGCCAACAGACAGATGAAAATCTGACAAGTCAAAATTCCATTTTTTGGTCTTCGGCCCGATCTCGTTGGCGTTTCCAGCTGGCTTCCAGTCTTCGAACGAACGTCTCGAAGAGGATTATGCTTTCCTTGAGTGAAGTCTTCTTGGCTTCAACTTCAGGCGAGACTTTCTTGTTCTCTATCGCGTCGTCGGGAGTTGAAATGTCCATCTGATTCTTTGCTGCGTCGTAGGCCACATTGAGCTCGTGCTCCAGTTGCTTGACGGTGGGAACGTCGAAAGGATTGAAGGAGTCAGCAAAGTCCGGATTTATCGGCACACACACTCGACCTGAAATGTAGAGAATTTTTCTCATCGATAAGAAGATACAAGATAATTTGTCGGGGGAGGAATGCCGAATGCCTACCTGTTTTGGGATGGATGGAAAATGGGCTCTTGAGTAGATGGTTAAGGCCGTGAGAGACGTTGACATCCAGACGTGGGTAGCAGAACTGCACCTGCATCTCATCCAGCATGTTGCGGACTTTACGGTACTCTGGTGTCCCTTTCTTTTCCTGTACGAACTGTGTAACCTGCAAACATCAGGACTGTTCGAAATCTTGTGTCAGGAAGAGGAAACAGAAATATTATGGCCAGCTCGTACCTCTTCGACCAGGCTATTCCATCGCTTTTCGCTGCCGTGAGTGTTGTCTATGGTCTTCTTCACTTTTGCGATCAGTGTCTCATCTTCCAACATGGACAGCAGCTTGGGTAGGCCTTTCTTCGACTCCATAATCTTCTGCTCCCGAACGAGGTGTCTGAGGAAGTAGGCTCGTACCAGGTTGAGGGCCTTCGCGACGGCGGCGTGCTCAGAGTCCTGAATCTGTACACGACGAGCTTTGCCCACGTTTCCTCCCTGAAAAAGAGACATCGGTACCCAGTTGGTCTATAGTTACGGAGAATACCAAAAGCAAACCCACCTTGATCATGGTCAAGTACTCGACGATGGCTGATCGCGCAGCTTGCTTCAAACTTCGAGCTTTCTTGTCGCATACCCAACAATGCACCCCGCGACGTCCGGAGAACACCCAAAAGATGTGCTGGAAACCAAAATCTTCTGCAACATTCAGACTAAAGTTATGATTTCGTAAGAGCATGCTGAGTGATAAAAGAACAGAGAAGTCCTGAAGAGTTTGCCGTGTGCGATAGACTGGCCTTTTGGCGCTAACTCTAGTTTCGCTGAAAGAGGCGCCTGACGTCACAGCACAGTTTCGCATCATCGACAGCTAATTATGCCCGGGCCGCGTCTAACCAGAAGCAAACTCGAGTCGGTCAACATTTGCGGTCAGCTGATATTGCTTATGCTACAATCAATTCACTTGATTTGCTAACTCGTCGCAGTTTCGAAATTCAGATTTCCTTTTCTTCAACTGTTCTTCCCAATTTCCGTTCATTTTCTTGCCCAGTATTCGTGTCGGTGTGTACCTGTTAAAACTCGATGGATGATCTTGATGGCCAGGACCATTAGTGGCCAGCATTTGCCGCAGATATCTGCGCCGGAGCAGCACAGTCGCACTTCGTCGTAATCTGTCATGTCGATATCGAAGATGAGCTCTCTTTCCACCGGAACGATGGAAGGATTCAATCTGCAGAGGAATATCTGACAAGGTAAGTAGTCAGGCTCGCTGCAGACATAACACCACCACGTACTTTGTGTCTGTGATGCGGGCAGAGTATATGGGTCCAATGTCGATCTTGAAGGGTATGACTCGTGGATCCTTCTGTCGCAGTCTTTCTTCCATCTTGGCTTGATTGTCGAAGGACTGGTATCGCAGGTACACATCATCCTTCAGAGTTAAGCAAAACTCCCGCAAGCCGAAAAAGTTTCTGTCATTGATATGGCCGTAGTTGAGCCAGCGGTAAAAGAGCTGGAAGGGGAAAAAGCGTTGGTAGTACAGCCGCAACAGCTCATCCAGCTCTTCGGGCTGGAACGATGCAGCTGCCTTTGCAGTAGCCTTGTCTGACACCTCGACGTTTGTCCTTCGCTCGGCTAACACAGATCCCGAACTCTCTACAACCACATTATAGGGTAAGTCCATCAGGTCAGTAAGGAAGTTTGAACAAACCTTCCACCTCCCCATCGTTCATCTTCTCTATGGATTTGTCCGAAGACAAAATGATTGATTGCTTAATTGACAAGACGAAGTGGAGAAGGATCGAAGAAGTTTTGCTGCTGGTGCTATCGAAGTCCGAGAAAGCTTGGAACCATCCGCAGGTAAGCCATAAACTACTACGATCCTTAAGCTTTCGAACGAGAACACAGAAGCTGACGGACCACTGTCCAGCTGCCAGAAGGAAAGGGGAAGAGAAGAGGCCCGGAAAATGTGGATTGAGCGCGAAATGTTGCTGGTGCTGTCGGTGTGACGTCATGGAGGCGGGTTTGCCTTGCCGTTGATTGGCCGCCCCATCTCTGACAGTACAGTACGCTGCGTTCGACTTCGTGCTTCAGACCGGAAGTTGGTGTGGAAGCTCCATAATCAACTCCCGGCTTCCGTATTTACCTACCTACTTCCATCGATACAGCTGGGCAAGTGTCGTATCTGATGATAGTGAGTTGGTGTGCGTTTTGAGACGGCTGTTGTGGAGATTTGCAGCATCTAATAGGAACAGAGGCTTGAGTTGCTCGTTTCTCGACCCCTGGTTCGCAGACGAAGCTTTGGTGTATTTTCTTTTATTTAGGGTATTTCTTTTTGCAGGTACATGGTCTCGATGGCTAGACACTGCGACGGAGAACCAGCGAAGTCTACTCGATTGCAGCTTACGGCACGGTTATCACTCGAACATTATATGGGATTATGGCGTATCCCGCTGAACTAGCCGGAACTAGCCACCATACGTCGTACTCTGGAGGTTTGATGACGTGGCGATTAAGTACCGGTACACAATTTTCTGGGTACATTTGTTGATACAGTAGAGATGTGGTATGCTTTATTAAGACTCGTGAAGTTGTTTATCGTATGGAATATCAATGATGCCGGTCTACGTAGCGCAAAGCTTATTGAAAGATGTATTGTCTTTCTAGGTGACGTGGTCGGTTGCTGTGCGTTGTCGCCGAAGATGCCGATCGTTGTACTGGGGACGAGCCAAAAAGACTAGTCTCTGCCAAGGAGAACAAGACGAGGATTGTTCGGGGAAAGGGTGAAATTGACGGTAAGTCAGTAGGCTAATGGAACGAAACGCACCTCTTTGAGAGAGCCTTTGGTAGTGAAGAGCTTTATGAGGATATAGCCAGGGACACAAAGCATTGAGGCCAGGGCCATCATCCATCCTGACGACATGGAAAACCTTGGGTATAAAACAAAAGAGTGGTAAGGTAGAAACACCTTACCTAGTCCTTCCGACCATGCCGGAAATACGTAGTTAATGTCACTGTATTCCATGGGAGCCCAGGTGGCTAAGCTGAAGAAGAAAATGCCAGCACAAACTACTGGTGAGATATACTTCCAGCACCATTTGCACCAAGGGTTGATTCGGTATCCCAGCATCTTCTCGATATCGTCGTAAAATCGATCAGCTCCTGCTCAAAAGACATCTGGATACAGTGTTGTCAACCTTTCGAAGGCTGACCCTGGCTTTTTCTCCATCGGGCGGGGTATCTGAAGACACTGTACGTACCGTAAACATAGGCGACAGCTACGCATTCGAAGAAGCAGAACCACAAGAGGGTGGCTCCCGATGCCGAATAGTTGTCGAATAATTGGAAGACAAACATCCCCCCCTATCAAACTATACATGGGGACCCGTACACAGATGAATGGAGGTACCATAGAAGAAGAAGCGATACTGACATTAGTGACCATGAGCAGTCCAATCAGAAAGTAACTGAAGCAGACAGCGGCAATGAAGCTTTCCCGAATATATTTCTGGCGAAGCTTGGGGTAAATGTCGCTGATGGCTGTCACAAAGCCTTCCACCCCAACAAACTCAGAGTCGATCCCCAGAACGACCAGCATGGCGAAGAATAGTATAGCCCTGCAATTATTGTAAAATGCCAAATGACTTTAGGAAGAAGGAAGTCAGAGGTTGTTTGTACCAGAGTGGAGCGAGAGGCATTTGCGCGATAGCTTTAGGATAGACGATGAAAGTCAGGCCGGGTCCGTCAAGAGCCAGGTCCCTCACATCAACGCCCTGTTCGTGGGCCATAAAGCCCAGTACGGAGAAGATAACAAAACCCGCGAAGAAGCTGGTCAGTGAATTGACCGAGCATAAAATTAGGCAGTCTCTATAAACATCCCGATTAGCTTTGATGGAAGTTGCAACTTGGCAGGAGAGCGGTGAAACTGACCGGTAGCAGTTGTGGTGGAAGCGATTGTAGGAGCCCATAGCCACAATGGTGCTAGTACAAATGGCGTAAGAGAAGAAGATTTGCGTACCGGCATCCATCCAGACTTTACTGTCAGCCAAGCGGGAAAAGTCAGGGTAGACATAGTAGAGGATGCCATCGGCGGCTCCCGGTAAGGTCACTCCGCGAATAAAGAGGATGAAGAGCATGATGTAGGGCGCAGTGGCCGTCACGTAGACGACGCGGCTGCTGGACTTGGTGCCTTTCCAGATGATGAAGTAGCACAAGACCCAAGATAGCAACAAGCACAAGGCCAACTCCCAAATGACCCCGCCAATATCGTCGATGCCCGACGACAACTTTAGCGCTCGGTTGCTTGAAAGAAAGCATCCTTGGTTAAATGATCTTAGAAAGCTGCCTTGGCTGGGACGTACCGCCAAAACTCGGCAGCCGAATCAACCTTGCCTACGGCCATCGAGGTGCCATTCAGATTAGGAATAAAGTTGACCAGTGTTTGCGAGTTGTTGAGGTTGGATGTGGCCAGCAGCATGGAGCGATTGTCACTGTGCTTTTCTCGCCCAGTGACACAACTAAAATAATAATCATCATGGTTATTGTCAGCAGTGAGGGATGGATGGGCTGAAGCGTATACTTGTCGGTGTTCCAGTAGTTGCCGCAAGTACTCCACGGTAGGACCGAGCTGAAGGACATGAAGAGGTAGAAGAAGACCCAGGCCAGGATGATGATGTAGTAAATGTTCAGCAGGGTGACGATGACCACCGTCCCATAGCCAATCCCTACGTCAAAACACCCTCTCAGACCTTTCTCCCCTCGTCAAGGATCATGAGGAACTGCCAAACGACCTAGACCATCTTTCCCAACCTTTGAACATGGGTATCATCTTCCACACTGTCAGTGTCCCTTCGCTCATAAACTGTCCCATGGCCACTTCCAGAAAGAAGACTGGAATACCGGCCAAGAAGGAGCACAGGAAGAAAGGGATTAAAAAAGCACCTGCAGACGAAGGATTTTCGGCTACTACCCTGCTATACTGTACTTCATCAGGTATGATTTTAAGGGAGGCTTACCACCGCCATTCTTGTATGCCAAGGTGGGGAAGCGCCAGACGTTGCCAAATCCTGCAGTTAATCACATTATCCATATTGGTTCCTCTTTTTTCTCCAAGCGAACATTGGCTTACCGACTGCGTATCCCAGACAGGCCATTAGAAAGTCCCACTTGTTGGGCCATGATTCGCGCTCGTAGTCGCTGGCAGCGGGTGATGGCGGTGAAGGCGCGCTGACCGTTATACCTTCACTGGGCACGCTGCGCATGACAAGCTCTCCCCTCCTGTTTTCACTTCCATCACCATGTCCCACTACTGTCCCGTTGTTACGGGACATTTTATAGACGACAAAACTCAGCAAGATTGAGCACGAAGTGGGACAAGGCTAGAAGAGGAAATAATGGGCTATAAAGCCCTAAATTTGAGCGCCTACTGATTGATGGCTCTTCCACGGTTTTCGGGACTTTACAATGCTGCTTCATGAGATGAAACTGATGGCATCTTGCAGTGCAAGGAAGGCACAGAGAGAGACCGGCATATTACTTGTGTCTGGTCAAACGCATCGGAAAGATAGGACAACATACGTCGCTCGTGTTGGTGGAACAATTAGAGCGACTTTGGAGGGATATCCAGCAATGTTACCCATGCAGTCCACTGGGCTGTGCCAATCTCCTTCTTGCCTCACATACTTTCGGCAATTTATTCTAAAGACTTTGTGCCAGCAAGCGTGAGGAAAATTGTCCATATTGCGTGTAGGCGAAATGTGGAACGTGGCCGAATAGGGGCACGCTCCGCAGCGGTCCCGTAACAGCAAGCTGTATGGTAGGCAAGGTGTCTTGTGGGAAGACCCGCAAGTGTTGCCGGAAGTTGGGCAGTTGGTTGGGAATAAGGGAGGTCCGTTGTCGATGATGGCTACTGGCAGGAAAGGTCAGCGATGGTACTGCTTACACTTCGCCGACTCTTTATTGCTTCCTTTTACTGTTGACAAAAGCCAGGGTGTAGATACTTCCGCTTGGCCAGCTCTAGTCTTCATCAATTTTCCATTGGAGGTAATCGAGCATAAAAGTGATACCCCAACTGTCATAACTTCCCTACCACACTGCAAGCCCGTTCGTTGGTGGGACTGCATGGGACGTGTACATAGAGCATGGAAATTAGCCAACAGTTTGGTTCTTCATCCAAGCCGTTGGACTTGCTCAATGGCGGACAAAGCGCGTCAAGGTAGAAAGGGATGGCCAGCTGCCATCGCATGACCAGCGCCACCCTCTGCATTTTCAGCTACTGAATGTACTGCGTTGTATCAGGGTCGGTCGAGTACTCCACCGACCCGGTTATATGGTCAAGATGGTTGAAATCAACCCTCCAACAGCTGCTCATGATGACGTTGCATGCCAGGTTAGCCGTGGTGTAGAGGGATTTCTTGAGGGATCAGCGGAAGAATGTGGAAGGATGGTTTCACGTCACGCTTCGGGGGATGGTTTCGTCACCATGCCGACGTGGCCTCCAATGTTGCACGCTACTTTTGGAGCTTTACTTGAATAGCGCTTCCCACTGCCTGCTTGTACTTTGAATGTTCTGGACGATAAGTTGGCTAGTTGGATGAATGTATAAGGGCTGCTCTTTAGCTCCCCGCCAATAATGGGCGAATTATGCCCGATAACAGATGGCTGCAGGTCTGGACCGCACCTATCCTATATATCGTTTTGTTAGTGGCTGGGCAGGATGATCGACTGGTGGTCAAGGTGGCCTTGTTGTTGATGCACGACGACCTACAAGAGGCACCGGATATGTATCTCCGCCCTGTTCTAAGGGCTGCCGCTGATGCCATCCTCGACAATTATGGCATCGACATGCAATTCATGTTTGACTTTCCCATGATGACGGCCTGTGCCAACAGCAGTGGCTCGCCCGCTGTCTCCCGTACATTCATCCAGGTCTTTGAATACTACCAGCAGCAGGCTGACGTTGTAATCGGGCCGTACTGTACCGCCAAGCTGCCACCTTCCGGTATCGCTACTTCCGCTCTGAATATTCTACAGGCAAGTCCAGACTGTCTCATCAGTGAGGAAAGAAAGGCTTGACATCAGGCTAGTTATAACCTTGTAGGTGACGGGTGGCTGCCACAGTGTGCTGGACATTTCCTCATACACCTACTTGACCAGAACGGGCTACGCCAAGATGAACCAGTTTGGCCTGATCAAGTACATGCTGGAGAAGTACCGGTGGAAAACGCTGATGGTCTTCTACCAGAAGGACTCGCCTGACCGCCTGGCCGACTACCAAGCCTTTGCGGCTCGTGACGCCGAAGACACCAACTTTGCCGGCACCTACCTTGCCATCACCTCCGCTGATCTCACCACATCGGTACGACTTTAGACTATTGTATCCCTTTTCCTTTTATTCTATATAACTATCTACACCTGTCACCTGATAAATTCATGTTTGCTTTCAGAAAATTGGAGATGTGTTAACGACGGTGGGACAGAGTGCTCGTGGTAAAGCAAGAAGTTTCCTGCTTTGGGTTGTCAATGGGGGCTATTAGGGTTCTTTCTTTGGTTGTAGTGGTCGTCCTGTTGATGGATAACGCCATCGTTCGGCGCATCATGATCGAAGCGGCCAAGATGGGCATGGTCGGTGGCGATTATGTCTACTTTGCCGTCGATGTCCTGGGCGCGGAGATTACCCGCAATAACGCGACCAATGGATGGCGCGATGAGGCCGATACGGCGGACAACAACGACTTGGCCAAGAAGGCCTACGCTAGTCTGCTTGTCGTCAGCCTACGCGATCGCTCCCAGAACCCTGACTATCAAAAGAACATCGCTTCCATCTTCGTCAAAGCCAAAGACCCGTCGCTCTATGGCGGTAAGTGATACAAGAATTTGGAGCTCGACCATCTAACTCGACAAGAACGTTTTTTTCCAGTGGCGCAGCCTTCCAGTACTGTTGGCTGGGAGGGCGCGCCACTTGGGGGGAGAATTAGACTCGACCAGATTTCCAAAATGGCGCACGTTTCCACAGTTTGAAGGTTGAAGCGTGCGCCGCTTGTTTGCCGAGCTGCCGGTCATCTTCATTAATTTTAGTCTCGAATGCTAAATCAACGTTCAAAATTTGGCTGTTGCGTGCTTAGTTTTGCGCTTTGTAGGTAGTGGTCCGTATCAGTTGCCGTATTCAGCCGAGAGCTTTTACAATAGCCTGGTCTTTGTGGCGGACGTCGTCACCAGGATGGACGGCCAGCAGAAAGACATCAACGCCCGCAACATTACGCAGGTGACGTCCAACTATTACATTAACGGCCCCGACGACTGGATCATCACTGGTGGCCTTTGCGGCGACTTCGCAATTGACACCCACACGGGAGATGTCGAGGAAAGCTACCAACTGTACGCCATGACTGACAAAGGCGCTGGCTACTTTGCGGTATGGCCTGCTGTCCTGCTGCAGACCTTAGTCGACCTTACCGTGTCTCCTTGTTATTAGGGCTTGTTGGTATCGGGAGGTGCCGACTCGAGGCTGAACGTGACTACCATCAACCCTTCCTTCACCTGGACCTCCTCGGATGGCTCCTTTCCACCCAACGAACCAGCTTGTGACTATACGGGCGATAATTCCGCCTGCGCTGCTGAAGGTAGTGACTTCCCTTTCTTTAGTATACTGTAGTATCTCGAATACACCATATAATATTGTATGGTACATATGGAACTAGGCAAACAAACTCGATCAAGATCATTTTTTTCGAGCGACGCACTCTTTCAGCCAATAACACGGCCAACGTGCGCCGATTGGGAAAAAGATCTTGTCGCCTTTGTTCGGCCGGCTGCCAGATACGGCATATACTGTTCTTGTTGTTGGTTATAGCCAGCGGACAAATTGCCGGAATTGTGTCTTCCCTCCTTTCGTTGGCTTTGGTAGCTTCGTTAGCTTTGGCTTACCGGCACTGGAAGCGGATGAACGAGCTGGAGCCAGGCTGGGTCGTCCCCTTTAGCGAGCTGAAAGTGACGGACCCCGATGTTCAGTTGAGCAAGACAGCAGCGGCACCAGACGCTAAACCATCTAGAGAGGCTGAACAAGACGGCTCCCAGTGGAATGTCCCACAGGACACCAGCCACGAATGCATGCTGGGTGACTTGCCCACTCTGACCAGCCCCAGTTTGGGTCTGTGCAGGAAGCAGTCGGTAACTGTTCGGTGGATGAAGAAGAAGCGCGTGCAAGCATCAGCCAAGATGGCGCAGGAAGTCAAGGCCCTGGGCAAAATGGCCAATGACCATCTGGCCAAGTTGCTGGCTGGCTGTCTGGACAGCGGTAGGATCCTCCTCATCTATGAGAATTGCTCACGAGGAAGTTTGGAGGTACGGATCGATATGCCAATCTTCTTTCCTTCGACCTAGAATTATTACGCAGACTGATCATTCTTTCCTTCTGCAGGAATCGGTCAATGATGTAACGTCCAAGTTTGAATGGCCACTGCGCTTCTCTTACATGCAGGATATCGTTCGAGCTCTTCATTACATTCACAGCAGCCCGGTAAGGCCATATTTAGATGGTTGTCATACACAGCGTCGGGTCACAGCGTGGTACTCAAGTATGCATATGCGTGAAAGGCGTAAATCACTTCTTTCATCCTCCTGCATATTGTCGGGCGGCTTGATGACGTTGATTTAGGGTATGCAGGCGAATGACACAAGCGTGTACTTGGTTGACTGGGTTGGCATTACAGGTGCGTGTCCATGGGCGGCTGTCTTCCGCCTGTTGCTTCATCGATTCGCGCTTCACGTTGAAAGTCAGCGACGTCGGTCTGTCATCCTTCTTGGACCTAAACTTGGCCGAGTACTGGGTGACTAAACGCCGTGTAGACTTTTACTACCGCCAATTCTGGACAGCTCCCGAGCTGCTGAAGTCTCAGGAAGCTTTGTGGGACCAGGTTGTTATCTGCAGCCAACGCCAATGCGACATCTACAGCTTTGGCATCATCATGCAAGAGATCATTCTGCACGCGTAAGTCTTTCCCAACACTAAACGGCAGTGCTTCTTCATTGTCTTTCTTCTTCAATGTAGACCGCCTTATTCCATGTACGACGACACTTTCACCGACCAACGTGAGTAATATTGAAATCGTCTCTGTCCCATTATGCTTGCCAAGTATGCATGTGTCTTGATGTGGTCAAAATGATATTGTGCATTTAGGTAGGCATTTATCAGAAAATCGTGGAAGAGCCAGTTCCAGGTCAGCCTCCTTTTCGGCCTTTATTGGAGGAGACGGCGGCGCATGAGGACATCATCAAGCTGTGTGAAAAGTGTTGGGCTCAACAGCCGGCTGATCGGCCTACCTTCAACCAAGTTCGCGTCGTTATGCGCGACGTCATCAAGAACCTGTAAGCTTGGCCATGTTTTCCACTGCTCACTGAGCTTTGTACTTCCGACTTTGCTGACTGTACTATGTGTTTCTTGTAGAGGAATGGGTGACAAGCTGAACATTATGGAAAGCTTGATTGCGCAGATGGAGGAGCACACGGCCTATCTGCAGGCGGTCATTGAGGAGAAGGACATGCTCATTGCCGCCGAGAGGCAACGTTCAGATTTTCTCCTTTACAGCAACCTTCCATCGTAAGTAGCCACCAACAGTGCTACTTCAATGAAGACCACCACCCCGGTCAAGTGGCGCGCTTTTTCCCTGTAATTGGCTGCAAGAGTGCGCCACTTGGGAAAGTGTGTTCTTGTCGAGCCTGTCTGCCCAGCTGCCAAACAACTCTGGATAAGTTGACTTGTTGACAGGAGCGTGCAGACAGCGCTAAGCGAAGGTTCGAGCCTGGCTCCAGTCTACCTGGAAGTGTGTTCAGTGCTGATGGTCGACTGCCTCAACTTCCTGGCGGTGATAGCCGGCAGCTCGGCCAGCGAAGGCGCTGCCTTTCTCAACTTCCTCCACCAGCACTACGCTGGCATGGCTATGGCTTTTGACTGTTGCATCATCGAGTCCTTGTCGCAACGCTTGACGGTGGCTTCGGGCTTACCAGCTCGCAACGGCATCCTCCATGCTCGCGAGCTCAGTCGCCTAGCCTTGACCATCCTCTTTACTTCTCACCTTTTACCTATCCCATATCGGCCTGATGAAGTGCTGCAGCTTAGTCTAGCTCTTCACTCGGGCCCCTCAGTCTTTGGTTTGGTGGGAAAACGCTTACCACGCTTCGGTCTCTTTGGCGAGACCATCAACATCACCAAACGTTTACTGGGCGCCACCAAAGGTATAGACTAATCATCTGTGACCCAATGCAGCAGTGATAGCTAGCTTGTTCTTCTTTTGATAGCGGGCAGCATAAGGCTGAGTGCTGTGACGAGGAGTATCATTGAAGCTTTTGGCACTTTCCGCGTCTTGGAAAGCCAGGAGATGTTTGTCAAAGGCAAAGGCCGCTGCAAGACTTTCACCCTCCTTGGCGAAGGCGGTACGTACTACATGGTACTTGTCTGACAAGTTACCTTCTTGTCATGCTATCATCAAGCCGACGCATGGTTAAGGCTGACTGGTAGCGCCTTCCTGTCCTGTAGGTAATCCGCAGATGATGGAACTAGAAGCTGCCTTTCGTATCCTCAACCCCCAGGCCCATCTCCACCGTCAAAGTCAGTAATCTTTCCCTCCCAAAACTTTTCTCTTCGTCATGTTTGTGTGTGCGTCCACTTTCAGTATCTTTTGTACTAAATCAAACAGACTATTATCTTTCCTCTTCTTCAAAGAAATGCAGCTGGAGTATTCTAGTTGGCTTGTGTTGTCAAAAGTAACGATAGCAAAATCTTTCCATCAAAGTTGGGAAAGTACGAGAGGCATCTATCCCTATAGATTGAGAAAATGGAGGTTGCGTGTGGTTTTCGACGGTTATCTCTAACCGATATCGCCACATCCAAATGCTCCCGGTGTGCAAGGTGCTGGAGGCTGACCAGTGCCCGTTCCCCCTCCATTGGGTCCACAAGAGGCTGAACCACCCAGGGTGCAGTCGACGTAAACGGGCACGGTGGCCAGCGCAGCGCCCGTCGGCCCGCGAGCCGTAACGAAGAGGACGGTGCACTGCTGATTGGCGATGGTGGCGTAGACCAGGCCGGAAGTGGGGTCGATGCCGAACCTGTTGGCGAATTCCACCGGCAGCGAGTAGGTCAGCCCTGCACATCCATTGGCTTTGACATTGCCAATGGAGGCAAAGTTGCTACATCCGGCCGTTTGCTTAAAGACGTAGGGTGACTGTTGGAAGGTGACTTGGCCACAGTTAGCAGGGGGCGTTCCTCCCCCGCCATTTCCTGCAGTACAGGTGCCGGCGTAAATGTTGACGGGGACGCTGGCGCTGCCTTGTGCGTTGGTGGCAATGACTCTGAAGGTGTAGACAGAATTGGACGTCAGCCCGGGATTACCCGTCAGCATGATCATGCCAGCGTTGTTGATGACGAAGGCCGAGTTGGGCGGGTTGATGGAGTAGCTGGTGGCGGCGTTGGCCGTAACAGCTCCCACCGTCGCTCCAGCCACACAGCTGGCACCCGTGGGGGCAAACGCGTAGTTGCTCCGAGGAAATGTGGGCGTTCCGCCTCCTGCTCCACCAGTGCCTCCATTACATGGTGTGGTAATGGTCACCTGGCTGGTGCTGGAACCGAATGAGTTGGTAGCCAGCACGGTGAGGACTTGGGTGGTACAAGGTGTCGGCAACGGGCTTCCCGTCAGTGTAATGAGGCCTAATAGAAGGACCAAAGAGTCCTTTTGTTTTGTCAGATGTAAAGACGTCTTAGGGGAAGTTACCTGTAGTGGGGTTGATGAGGAATCCCGGTGGGTTGCCAATGAGGGAGAAGGTGGTGCCAGCGGGCCTAGTAACGGTAACTTGGCCCACTTGAGCTCCCGGTGCTGAGGTGCTGGGGGTGAAGGCAAACTGGGGCAGGGTGAAGACGGGAGAGCCCCCTCCGCTGCCGTTCCCGCCTGTGGCGGATCCCGATCCGGATCCCCCGCATGAGGCGATAATATTGACGGGGATGGTCGTGGTACCGAAGGGATTGGTGGCCGTCACTTGCATGGTGTACGTTCCGCTACTGATGGGGCGAGCCAGTGTGATTTGGCCATTGCTGGCAACGAGGAAGGGTGTGCCGGAAGTGGCCGCTCCAAAGACCACGCCGGCAGGGTTGGTGACAGTGACGCTGCCGATAAATGTCCCGATAACAGTGCAGGCCGCGCTAGACGAGGCTTGAATGACGGTCGGTGTCTGCGTCGCTACCGGAAGTCCCGTCGCCGTACCTGTTTCGTCCCAATATATCACCATTTGTCACATGTCAGAATATGTTGCTCCTGTTTTTAGAAATTACTCACCAGCTGCGTCCGTCATTGCTTACCTCCGGTGCCTGTACCAGTGCCAGTGCCAGTGCCGGTGCCTGTACCCGTACCACCAGCGTTACTGCAGGTCACCGTTACTTGAGTTGTAGCGGAGGCGCCGGTGAAGCCTGGTCCAACGTAGGCCGTTACGATGGCCGTCTGGGGAACGTTGACGTCCAGGAAGTTGATTAGTAAGATCTGCCCATTGTTGGAGTTGACACCCAGATAACGGTTGGCTACGGCGATGGTATAATAGCCGGCTCCGGGTGCAGAGACCGTGCCAGCGATGGTCCCCGGCACGCATCTGCTGGCTTGGAAGGAGTAAGCTGAATTACCGAATGCCAAGCTGCTGGCTTCTTCGACCAAGAACGTCGATAGCAGAAGGAAAAGCATCACCAAAGTAGGTCCCCTCAAAACCTTCAACTTGAGTCCCATTTTCTAACAGCTGCACCAGCACGCAACTCACTTTTGATGGGGTGAAAATGTTTTGGACTGACGCATCTCCTGGCTGAAATTTGAAACGCGAAGGTATATTAAGAAAATTCTCTTGCTAATATTATCAACCTTTGTTGTGGATTACAATGCGGCGCTTTTTTTGTAACTGATTTTCTTTTGACAGGGTAGCAAGTTCCGTTACACAACAATGAAGGCTCACGAGGGCTTCTTTACTGGATAACAACGGGAAGGCAAGAAAACGAAGGAGAAGAAAAGGCTGGAAAAGGCGCTGTCAGCAAATGTGGCCGTATTGTTTTCTGCCACTTCTACGTACGTCATTTCGCTATTTGGGCTTGGCAGGTGCCATCAACAAAATAGCGAAGACGCCAGCGTATCCGGATGGCTAAAAAGGGACAAAGGTGGAGGAAGCGGCTTCCAAGACCACAGAAGGTAAACATGCAGCGGGACGTACAAGCCTGAGCTAGTAGCTGTAGCATTCGAAGCCCACTCTATCTAAGACAAAAGGCCATGATCAGAATACTTGTGGACCAATGATGCGGTCAGGAAGTAGTATGTAGGACTTACGGAAGGGCGCCTTGATTGGAGGAGCGAGAAGTTTGATTCAGGACTTTGCCATTGTCGAAGGTCGTGACCGTTTCCGTCCCGTTCTCCACAACACTGGCAAGAGGCAGAGGCGCCAAGTGCAGGGCCAAGGAGTTAAGGTTAGTTGATAGAAAGTTGGCTGCTTACGTTTTGGTTGTGATGGTTCGTCCATTGATGATTTGTGTTGAGACGCGGGTGGAGCTGACATTGATGGGTCGAATGGTGCCGGCGTTACCGCTAGAGCGGGCCGGCGGGTAGGGCCCACTAGCCATACCAGCTATACTGCCGTTCTGTCCTCCACGCAGGTCGAAGAAACCACCTCCCATGACGTTATCAATACCGGCATTGGAGAAGAACTCACGGAACAGTTCGAAGGGGTCGCGAGTCATTCCAAAGTGTTCGAATAGAGGGTCGTCGTCGTCAGAGTCTGAGGCGTAGGCTGTGAAGGTCCGACCGCCGCTGTTGGCCGTCCGGAAAAGATTGTAGTTGGGAACGGAAGAACGGCTGGTGGCTGTGAAGCGGCCCGAAGAGCTAGCTGCAGCCGTAGGTCGCGTTCCCGTTGATTTCGTCGGCACTCGGTTACCTCGCTTCATCTCGTCATACTCCCTCCGCCGGCTACCTGCAAGATAGTTGGCATCACTACCAGCCCTCCATTAAGTACCTCACCGTTGCTGCCATTATAGTTAGTGTTAATGGTGGCTTGTAAGCACCTACTGTCGCTCAGCACCTCGTAAGCCCGACTGATGTCCTGAAACTTCTTCTTGGCCGCCTCCGAGTTACCATTCTTGTCAGGGTGCCATCTTAAAGCATTCTTGCGGTACCTTCAGAAAGCGCCACCAGAAGCACAGTTAGACAAAATCTGCCCACTGTGTTTGTCGTTGGAAGGTAAAGGCACCTCCTCATCATTAGGCTAGCAATAGGCATGTTTATACATGAGTAAAGCAGTGCAGCGGCAGACTACGCCGTACAGTACTTACGCCTGCTTGATTTCTTCGGCAGTAGCTGTATTCTTCAAGCCCAGGATGAGATAGAAATCAGTCATATCCGGCCCTGTTGTATACCCGTCACAGTCTTAAGCTTGACAGAAGGATGTCGCTGCTGAGGCAAGAGAAAAGTGTGATGTTATCGACCAAGGCACATCCTTCGATCCTCCGGTTAGTGTCCACTATGTAGTGTGCTATTTGCAATCTTCATTGTAGGACTAACAGATCAGGGATGGGCAAATTGCACAGAAGAAGTTGAAGTGCGATACTCCAGATAGTCCAGCCAGTAACAATACGTCAAGTCTGTCAACAATGCTACCGCTCCCTCCCTCAAGGCATATTATACTTTTTAGCGCATACTTAGCAACAATATCAATGTGGAGGGCAAAATGAGGCTAGCAGCTTCTACTTTGCAAAAGTTGGCTGAGAGGTATTAGGGCTAGGGTAACTCCCAGAAGGGAGAAGGAGATATTCTTGGCCACCGCGCTGTTGGGGTCGGTGGATTGCTGGTTGGTCGAGGCGGTCCCGTGGGAGGAAGGAGCGCCGGCTGTATCATGGCCAGCGTTGGCACTGCCACTTCCTTGTCCGCTGTTCTGCCCATTCTGCCCCTGCCAGTACTTGTCGTCGGTCTGGCCGTTGGCTTGATAGACGCCTCCATTGTACTGCCCATTGCTGCTCCCAGACTGGCCAGCCCACATTTCTTGACTGTTTTGCCCGTTGCCCATCATGTCCGTCGACATTCGTCCGTTATTGTACATGCCGGCACCTGTCGTCAGGCCTTGGTTGGCGTTACTTCCGTGTCCTAAATCAACGAAGCAAGCTCCTGCTGATAACTAGGTAATTTTCCTGTGCAGTCAGCTAACGCCAAATTGGTCAAAATTACTACCTTGTTGTTGCTGCTGCTGCTGCTGCTGCTGCTGTTGTTGCATCTGCTGCTGCCAGCCAGCGGATGTGGCGCCTTGGTTGCCGTTCCAGGATGGATAGTTTTGGGAAGACTGGGTGTACTGCAACTGAGGCTGCGTGGCGTACTGCTGTCCGTGCTGATCGTGACTTTGACCGTTAACCAGCGTAACCAGCAGGGCTGTCCAAAGAAGTGCCGCTTCCGCTAACATTTTCGAGGGACAATTGGCGAACGAGGAGCCGAAGTCAACTGTCTGGGAACCCCAAAGGAAGATTATGGCGCAATCGATTCGCCTACTTTCTTGCCAGTTCAAATCTTGTTAAAGCAGTATAGACTGCTCCGTAAAGAAGTCACAGTGGTTGACTGTTAAAAGTTAAGAAGGGCGTACTTGTCAAGGCCGAAGAAGCGACAACAAAAGGATTACGAACTGCTATAGTAGGCATGAACGAGCTTAGCTTCAGAGTCGCAGAAAGCTGAAGCATATAAGCATAGATTAAGGGACCTTCAGTGGGCGGTAGACCTGCGCATCGTTAATACGATATTATTGACTTTTGATCGTTTTCCATGATTCAGGAGGACTGTTTTCCCAGTGGCATCTTTTGATGGTAAGCGAAGGGCAACAACAAAGTGCTGCGCTAAGGACAACTCTTTGATGGGCAAGTGATTCGCAGCAGCAAAACACCTACCGTGACAGAGGCTCTCAATGGAAGGGTAAATATTCGGCTTGCCGATAGGTCAACACTGACTTGTTCGCTGTGCTGGCACTACAAACACAACATACCCCATTCTGCTTCCGCCTCGTCATGACTGGCTTCCTCTCCGGCGCTGGGAACTTGTCTGACTACTGGCTCGCTGTCTAATAAAATGCCGGAAATGCTGGCCGACCCGACGTCACATGACCGGTCTTACCATTGATTAATGCTGTAACGCACCGTGACATCGGGTTGGCAATCACTTTCGATATTGTGTAAAAGAGTGGCGGAAGTTATGGAACGACCGAGTGCTGCCATCTGGCGCAATATAATATAGCTTGACCATTGATCAAGATGTAAATTGGTAGGCTCTGTTATATTTATGAGAGGCGCAGATTAGAAGGCATCCATTGACGTCATCGCGGTATGCTGTGCAGCTTACTGATGCTGAAGTTATCGATCGTTTCATCTGCTGCACCCATTTGACGTCACCAGTAAACCATGCGCATTAATCGGCATTTTGGGCTGTGGGCAACGGGGCAAGGTTCCTCAAAAGTCTGGGGTCATAGCGTAGAGGCACAGCTGATGAACTTTGAGAAGGGCAAGGGAACGTTTCTGGTTTTTCTTGAAGATTCTCGGCCTCCACATGGTAAGCCCCGACCCCTACCCTTGGGCTTCCCTGCCCCCTGCCTAAATTTCCTCGACTATGCCTCTACGCCGTGACCCCCGACTTCTGAGGAACTTTGCCCAGACTCCATTTGCCATTTTCGCCAGAAGAACAGCTGTTGACTTTCTTCTCTGCTTCTTCGTTTCCCTAAGGTGTTGTCGGTACTGGTGGAAATTGCACCGGGTTGATTCTGGATGAACATGTCGTAGCGATACTGGACAGTGATAATTTAGAAGGTGAGTGAGCAGATGTCCGGCAATGAGTGTAGGTAAATAATTATCGGTTTATTTTTTCAGGTCTGGAAGAATGATGCAAGAAGTGCCAGTCAACGAGGATGGACATCAATGGGCATCCTTCTCCTCCTTTGATTTTACCCAGCTGCCGAAGAACGACAAGAAGGGCGGAGTGGTAGAGTGTCTAGAGTGCCCTCCGAAAGTGGACCAGGACCAAGCCTTGCTCCAGCTGGAAGATGTCTGGATCAATCTTGACCAGCAAAGTCTGCCCAGTGACATGGAGTACAGCCAACAAACGGAGCACAGTGAGGCTAAAGAGATGGACTTGTACAGTGAACGAATGCAGGAGATGGAGGAACAGCAAGAGATGCTCAATTCTTCGCTTTTGTCCTTAACCACGCACTTTGCGCAAGTGCAATTCCGACTTAAACAAATTAGCTCGACCGCCGATCCCGAAACCAAAGAGGCAAGTTTCATTTCAACGGCGAATTGTGGGGTAGAGTGATCATTGCTGTTGTGATTGGCAGGCGCTGCTGAAAGATCTAGAAAGGTTTGCCTTTGAAGGCGTCCCGGAAATTGCGCCACTGTCGCCCCAGTCTCCCAAGTCCTCTGGCCGACGGTCTATCGGCAGCTCGGACTTTGGCGTGGAAGAGAACGAGGAGAAGAGTGAGGTGTATACCAAGCAGGTGATGGAGACGAAAGACTTGATCACACGCTTGCAGAAACAGTTGACGGAAGTGGAACAGTGGGCATACGAGGTAAGCTGGCATCGCGACATGGACCTGCACACACACAAGGCTGCACTCAGTTCGCTGTATGCAGGTCCCCGTCGCAGTCGGAGCTGTCGCACCGTCTGGCAAGACAAACCTGCATACCCTGTTGTTTCTGACGTTCTATATCGGCCCCATTTTGTCATACTCTAAAACCTCCATCTGTTACAGAGCGGACAGTCGGAAGCTCCATCGTTATCGGTGTTGAAGAACCAGAAGCTGATTCTGGATACACTACGAGAGCGTGTCAAGCTGAGCGTGGATGGGTACGAGCAGCTGTCCGATGAGGAAATGCGTGTCAAAGTTGATCAAGCTGTCGAATCGGTGGGTGCTTCGTCCTCTCCAGCACAGCTTCATTTAGTAGCCCAGTCTTGAGAGCTTTTTGTCGACAGATCATTGTGCCATTCCGTCAGAAGGAGATGGCCCAAGAAAAGACAGTAGAACGATTACAGACGTTCGTCCACGATTTGGAACGCTACGTTCAGCATCTACAAGGTACGAAACCCAATCTGAAAAGTTATTATTTCATCGAGATTGCTTATGGTACAGGACAAGTGAACAAAGCCAGCGTCGACAGTCCAAAGAAGTCAACGAAGAAGCAAAATGGCAAAGAGGCGACTAATGAGGACGAACCCTCGACTATGCAGTCCTTGTCGGGGACGCGAGAGCCAGTCGACCCGCGCAGTCGTGCCAGCGTCGGCACCCTCTTTGACCGTGCCTATAACGTCCTGCACTTTTTCGCTCTAATAAACTGGACAGGCTGCCTACGGGATGGCCGGAGGTACGGTAGTAGCAATGGCGCCTTCCATCGCAATACGATGAAGAGGACGGTGAAGGGCAACCACTGGGGAGACTCACGAGCTGCCCTGCAAGTAGCCATCGGTCGCCTGCTGGAAGCATGCAAGAGTCAACCGGTGCTAAATCGTGGAAAGAAAGGCCGTAAAGAAGTGGTGGTGGAAGAAGATGCGCTGGTAGTCAGGCTGGTCAGGAAGGACTTGGCGGCGGCCTTGATGGACCTCATGAGGCATGGCTTGATGCAGGTCAGCGCCTTCCTTCACTCTCTCAATAGTCATGTCTTACTTAGGGTTTTCACTTGTGTTTCAGCTCAGCAACGATAGCAGTTTAGTGCCTCGAATGATGCTGTGTACTTCACCAAGAAGCGACGAGCCTGTCGAACTTCACCCTTGGGACTTTCTCATAAAGTATTACGCCTACAAGGTACCTTCTTCCTTCCTCACTATAAGCTTTCTGATATGAACTATACTTGCAAAACCACCCTTTCAGTCTGGCTATAATGCGGTGCTCATTTTGCAGCGTGGAAAAGAGTTTAACTGTTCAGCGACCAAGAAGCTATCGGACAGTTTTCAGTTGTCGAGGGTGGGGGCGACAGTGCTGACACCTGTCGACCAGCTTCTTAGCCTACTGGGCACCATCCTCGATTCCCATCAAAAGTTCCAGACTAGCTCCACCATGCTCTTCCGCGCCTTCCTCTGCGCAGCTCTCAAGTATGCCAACATTCACACATGTCTCAATCGACGATCCATGTTAATGGGTCTGTCTTTGCAGTCGACAGTGTCTGTCAACATGGCTGCGCCTCATTTACTGTACGAAACCGCTGGTTGATGAGTACTACATGCCCTGGAGTTATGCCATCAAAACTCGTAAGAATGTCCCTTTCTCCCCTTCAAGAGATTATCATTAGAGAATAGTATCGTTCTTTATAGATTTCGAAGATGCTTGCCAGTCTTTGGAAGGTCTTCAGGCCTACACTTTCAATCTACCCACTGATTTGGCCATACGCTCTTTCTCGGCTTTGGACGAAGCCTTCTAGTCGACTGGTGCTTCTAGTCTCACCTGTGATAAACTACATTTCCGCTTTCACCAAAGTTTTTATCGGTCGTCTCTCAGTTCTAACGAACAAATAATTTTGTTCTTGTTTTATGAAAATACCAAAGTATATCCTCCTCCAATACCTGTGTTGGGCTCTTCTTACAGAGACTTCTTGCGCTTGAAAGTAAGCTCGACAGCGGTCGGGCAAGCGTATAACTTTATGGCATGGTCATAGTCAAGGAAGCGGGGAAAGTGGACATTTAGGGTGCTTGCCGAAGGTGGTAATGGTGGGTGTTTTGCTGTTGCACTTGGCTACCTTCCACCATCGACTATGCAAATGGTGAGTGCAAGAGACTGTGGGTACGTGGGTTGAGCGATCAGTTTCAAGACTGTCGTGTCTGCATGCCGGGCCGGCTGAAGGTAGCGCGACACATACGCCACCGGAAGTCAGTCAAGCTCGTCGTGCCAAGCTACCTTCCTTCCTTTTCTACCAAAACACGGCGCGCCACAGCTACTCTTTAAACCAGTATAAACAAAGGCTGAAGACAAGAAAAAACGCCATTGAAGCTATCTATTGGCTATCCAACTTATCCACTCCATCAATCAGCATAAGCTCAATCGGCTACTTGCACTTGCGACGGATTTTTATCTGCCGTGCCTTCAATTTGCTATGAGCCTTTGATCAACTTGTTGAACATCCATTCCAGTGAACAAAGTGCAATGTTGAAGGCTTCAGACGCTTTCCGCCGTCCATTTACCATCGACCAGAGAATGAGCTGGTCATGAGACCTGATCATTCTACAGTGTCGACCCTCACGTGAGTGAATACTCCACTAACACTTTTTTTATTACCTCATTCGTTTTCCGCCATTATTCGGGAATCTATTACCTGCCCCGCCCCTCGCTTTCACGGAGATTGTTTGTTCCGCTTTCTTGCTGTGATACCTGTCTGTCGTTGAAGTCTGTGTGGTCGTCCCATCGAGAGTTATCATTGTCGACAATGTCGTCGCCATGGTCCGTTGTTCTGTTGGTCCTGTGTCTGACCATCGGTAAGTCGTTTCCTCTCTCCCGCAAAAGCTGCAAAGGCATTCAAACAGTATTCAGATTGGGAAACAGACTGTTGAATAGGGAAAAGTGTGCTGTAAGTTTAGCTTTTCTGGGCTGCTGTAGGTGTAGTGTATGGGCAAATGTTGCCGGTGTCGAGCGGGACAGGGATGAACTATGGTGACTGGATGAACATGGCCTCGCAGTTCTCCATGTACAAGGGCGACGGCGTGGCCTTCCAGATGAACCCTTACCTCAACCTCTACAACCCCTACAACGTCCAGAACGGCCTGGCTGGCGTCAACGGTTATCCCTTCATCTATGCTGGTAATCGCGGCAACCGCGGACCGCAGTACAACCAGCTGAGCCAGTACGGCCTAACCTTTCCCCAGTTGTATGGCACCTTTGGTGTCAACGGTTATCCCTTCCGTAGCGCCCAAGATCCTACGCAGAAATAACATGATAAAAGTTACTTGCCTGTCTGGTTAACCGACGTATGTACTAGTACGTGATTTGTCTACCCATCTTGACTTATCTCTTGCCCTCTTCCTCTTAAATGCATTTCATAATCCTGATGTGTCACTTTACCTCGTTGATCAACGATAACAATGCACATGCTTACACCTTCTTCGAGCACGCACATGGAGTATAGAGCAAAGTCTTGCCTTCAAACGAGAAGGCCGACAAAGTTTCCTGTGTCAGTTATCCTTTTTGTGCTGCCTGTGGGGGACGCATCATGGCCATGTGCCTGCAAGGAAACAGACCATAACAGAAGGCCCGCCAACTGTTTTGTCGGAAAAGTACTCTTGATATATGTAGTCGATAATGGCATCATAATTACTGTACGTTCGGGCCGTAGTGCGTATAGCGTGGCCATGTCCAGGGTAAGTCGGTCTGTCCCCTCTTTCGGCACTTTCAGTAGAAGAAAGTAGGATATCGCCTTCCGCCAAGCAAATAAAGCGAGCTAGTGCGACTGCCGCAAGGCAGCAACTTTACTCGTGCCTTCACTGACTTCTCTGCTTTTCCTTCATCTATTCCATAACTGTAGTCTGAGGCTTTAATCTCCTTCGATGTAGCCAGCTGTTGTAACCGAAGAAAACAGCAACAACATGGAAATGTGATCTCCCTAATGTTTCCCGGAAGAATCCCCCGCAAAAGTCGCGCTAATGTGACCATTCCAATCTTACCTGCAATTTGTACGATGGCACGTCGATCCAGCGATCCATCTGTGCTGCTCAGCCTACCCTTCCTACTCACAGGTATGTGCCTCCTTTTCTGTATTGTAGTGATCATTGCAGTGACGTCAGTAAGGAATCTTGTCAGTTAAAATCGTGAGACTTGACCGGTCCAGCTGGCTTTGCACACTCCGGTTTCTATTGACGGCGGTTTATTGTTGTTTTCTACTGCAATCGAAAACAGAGCCGTCTTCCGAATTCCCGCTAGTAAAACGTTAACTGTTCCGCTTTTGTAGGGCTGTATTTACTACCAAAGACAGAACTAAAAACCTTACCTGCGCTGAGCGAGGCAGAATTCGTCTTGTACCCGTTGAAAGGTAGCAGAGATTGGTTGGATGCCTGGCTGACATGTCGACGCTTCAAGCTGCAGCTAGCCATCATCCTGTCGGTGGAAGAGAACAAGCTGGTGGAAGATTTGCTCTTTGAACGCAACAGCCAGGTCAGCTCGGAGGTGCCGGTCATGTCCGGCTGGTTGAACTTGCGAAGAGGCATACCGTTCGTCGAAGGGGAATGGGATAACGGCTGTTCAACTACTTTCACCGCCTTCCGCGGCCTGGATTTTCACGGTGATCCAGGCTGTGCCTACATTGGTCCGGATGGTCTGTGGGACATCAAGAGATGCGTTGGAGAAGTCGACTTTGCTGTCTGCGAAAACCGAACGGGTAGGCTGTTGCACTAGGAATGAATCTGCAGGCTGGAGCTGTATTGCTACTTAGTAGCTTGTATAATGTGTTCGTCGTATAACATGACGAAACGACATGATGTGATGTGACCTGACATTACCCGACAGCGCGGTTTTTCCTCTGTGTCATGCAGGCGTCTGTGAACGGTTTCCGGTGGATAAGAGTGGAACTTGCCCCGATGGCTTTTCGCACCGTTGTGGACAGCACTGCTACTGGCTTAGCACGGAAATGGACATTGACTACGGAGAATTTGATAACGATAACGACGCTCGGACCAATCGCACATTCCCCACCAGTAAACTCTCGTTCGACTTGGCGGAGAAGCAGTGTCGCTCACTTAGTGGTACTCTGCTGCAGCTTCTTCCGGAGGAGGAGCTGGCATGTCTTCGCAGCAGTCTTCTGGCTTTTCTTCCCGCATATACCAACGACAGCTTGGAAGTTTTGTACTGGACAGCCGACAACAGTTCTCTCAACCATACTGACGGTTCACCGGTAAACTTTGCTCATGGCTTATCCGTGGCTTGAGTTCCGCGTTTTTCATGGTAAAACTTGACTTTTATCATGCTCTTGTCTTGGCTTTTCAGGGGGAAGCAACGAACGAATGCAGTGTCCGTGACCAGGACGGGACCGCAAAGAAAGCACCGTGTCAAGAAGTCCACAATTACGTTTGCCAGTCGCAAGTCCTCCACCGAACGGTGATAGAGAAGGACAATGCAGCCGAGAAGCGCCTGAAATTCATCGTTGCTGTCAGCATTGTCTGTTTGGCCAGTCTTTCCTTCGGCTGCTTCCTTTTCATAAATGCTTATGTTTGCTGTAAGAGACATCCTTCTGGTTACACGCCCGGTGCAAGAAAGCGATATCCGACAATCTCTCGAAATATTGATGATACCGACTGATGGTGGCAGATCTCAGTTTTCTAGACCAGCAACTTCTTTTCTTATACGTATAACCATGTCAGTATCGCTCTCTCTGAACAGCCGAACATCTTTACTCATCGGCAAACAGGATTAAGAGGTTTTTGAAAAACTTCTCATTCGTCTGGGCAAAATATCAACTGACACTTTAGCTATTTTCGAATATTAACTAACCACAATAGTAACTTTCCAGACTATAGTTTTACACAATGATTGACCAACCATGAATATTAACCGACCAATATATCGCTCGACCAAGGGCATTATAACTCTCAACGGCTCTTGCTAACCCCTTTGAATATCTTTAAAATAAACTTCAGTTTCATATAAGCGTCGTTCGAAAGCGTCACGGTTGGTAAAACTCTTCCGAAGTTACGGATATGACGCAATGACTACGGCGTTTTGCACAATCGGGAATGTGAGCAAACGGTACTTAAATCAATTATTCACATGGCTGGTTCACCTGGTTGTTATATAAGTCAGTTAACATGTTGGCCACGCGATACTCAGGGTCGGCATTGTGGTCAAACGATATTTTGAACAGGTACCCTTCCCCATGCTCTGGCGCTATACCCGAGCTGGGCACCATGGCTAGTACGTGAATGTTGTATTTTGATGAGGGCATTAGCGGAAGAAGGAAAGGCTGGTCCAAAGGCAAACTTCAAGTTTTGCCATTACGATGAGCTGACGCAGAGTTGCCGCTGTCTGTGGCCGGTGTTTTTGACGACCTCAATTTCGCCCCACAGGAGTAATTGTCGTAAAAGCTGACAAGGGATTAACGCCAGTCTGTCCACTCTGATTCTCAAACCAATATGATAGCATGATAGAGCAGAGTTTGCTCCACAAACTGAGATAAACTAAATCGGCGAAATAAAATCCTGGAGGCCGCCACAGGAAGCGGAAGTAACGTCAAATTCAGGGCGGATCACCAGTGTGACAGCAAATCAACTAATTTGATTGCCTGATGGTTGATTTGAAATTGATTGAACCAGTTGCGCTTGTACTCTACGCTACGCCAAGCGCAATCAGTTTTGCTGTGCCTGCTGCTTCATTGCTCTTACATTCATCGTTCCGTTACTGCGTGATTTCCACTGTCGCCCGAAATGGATTCCGTTAATCCGATGAATGTGTTGAAGCTTCTGGAGGAGGACTACAAGCAGCTCTTCCAACTGGATGGACAACCGAGCGAGGCTGATAAGCAGTTAAAAGAACTCGTCAAAGGTATGGTACTGTTGCCGTTTACTATGGCTGACATTGATATGAGATATTCCACCTTTCTGTTTCTGTTTTAGAATTTATGGATGTTAAAATCAACCGAGCAGGTAGTTCTTCGTTGGCACTTGAAGAAGACCTGCAATATGAACTGCAAACAGACATGCAGACGTTCGACGAGTTCGAGAAGTTGGTTGCTGCGTCTAATCAGCTGGCTGAACCCGACGAAAATCCTAGCCAAGAAGATGAAGTCGTCGAGCCTCTCTCCAGTGGAACGGAACCATCGTCCAACGAATTCTATGTCCCGCGAATACCGAACCCAAAACAGCCGCCAAGTAACGCAGTCACCCTCGACTACAAGAAACGCTCCGTCGATTCTGGAGGAATGTAGCTACGAAGAAACGACGTAGCCTTTCGTGTCCAGACCAAGTTCAAGAAAGTCACAAGTATTCGACAACTCCAAGAATGGGAACGACATGTTTCTGAGGGCGGTTCCAGATATGATAAGCTGAAGGCGCTGCGTTTGGAGACTGGCAAGCAGTTCTTTCTGGCCAAGCAGAAGCCTCATATTGTGAAGGATATGGATATTCAACGTTGGGCTGTTACTGCGAACCGAACCATTGGCCTGGTAGGTTTCATGGCGTCTCCGGACTGGGTGGGAAAGTTGAAGAGGTAAACACATTGAAGTATTAAAATGAAATATGTATCATTGCCCGCGCAGATCACTTCAACCGAGAATTTCGTTCACGAGTTACTGCACCACACTAACGGGGTCGATATTGTAGTTGTTACGGCATCGTCGATCGGAAGATCACCAAGTTCGTGACCGACAAGTACATTCAAGAAGCTCCGCAAGTAAAGAAATTCAAGAAGCTCCGCAAGTAAAGAAAACTGCGGAGGGGTGTGTCGCCCTTGTCAGATCGAGGATCTCAGATTACGGCTTGGACTGTATGTGGAACACGGATCAGTCCGGGTTCGATTACGAGATGAGACCAGGGCGCATACTGCATCTGGCCGGCGCAAAACATGTTCTTGCGATCTGTCAGTCGGAGAACTCCATGACGCATAGCTACACGGTTATGATGACCATTTCGCCCGGCACGCGCAAGTTTCTCCCACAACTGTGGATCACTGTCCAGGAGGACAAAGGCGTTTTCGGTTCTATTGTGGCAAGGACAATGTTTAAAGCTGACAACCTGTATGTCACTGCTTTGGTTTCGGGCAAGATGACAAAGAAGCTCTACTTGGTATGGTGTGAAAAGATATTGTTTTCTCATGTGGAAGATCGCTGCATTCTGCTGGCCGATTCGTGGAGAACCTATTCTGACCAGGAAGCTGTTTTGGAATTCAAGCCTGAAGAACTGGAATACGAAATGATCACGATTCCTCCGAAAGTGACTGGTGATATCCAACCACTGGACAGACTCTTCTTCCGAATGTATAAAGACTTCTTCCGGAAGATCTCCAGTTCCATCATTTTGCACAGCCTTCCACTTCAAGTTCATCATCGAGACGTAATCCTCAAGATGCATTCTTTGGTTTACCAACAGTTTCAGTCTCCCCGGTTTGGAGACCTAGTGAACCAGGCCTGGCATCTCTGCGGCTGTACTGACGAGTCCTTTGACTATGTAAATCCTACCGAATTCTCTTTCCCCAAGAAGTTGACTGGTCATTGCGACCATGAAAACTGCGACGACCGGCTTTTGCTTAAGTGCGGCTGGTGCAGAGCTCCTCTCTGCTTCCATCACTTCTACAATCAGTATCACCTCTGTAAAATTTATCTTCCATGAGTTCTGTGAATTTTTAGACTGTGCTAGTATAGTTGGTCATGTCATGTCGATGTAAGAATTTGACGTCACTTCTGCTTCCTGTGGCGTCTTCCAGGATTTTTTTTCGCCGATTTAGTTTATCTCAGTTTGTGGAGAAAACTCTGCTCTATCATGCTATCATATTGGTTTGAGGATCAGAGTGGACAGACTGGCGTTAATCGCTTGTCAGCGTTACTTCAAATGGTTAAGGAAAGCGCTCTTTTATCGGGGAGATGACTGCGTATGGTATCTTCTGCCGTCCGTCCCGCAGGCTTTTGTAGCCGGAAAGGCCTTTGTCAGGAGCACAACGTTTCGAACATGTTGCTGGGACCGACCGGTGTCCATACGTTCTAAAGACTAGCTAGTGGTTCTGACCACTGAGAAGGCCGAGCAAAGGAGGCGAAAGATTATAGGCCACACATTTCTACTGCGTTACGTTGTACTTGCGATTAAAAATTTTTTGTGACCCTGATCAAGTTACGCATTTGTTTTCAGTACAGAGTTTACGATATGTGAAAGCTCGAAGAATCTGATCGTCCATTGAGATCTCCAGACTTAAAAGGGCCTCGCCTCGCTCGGCCTGACTATGAATGCATTGATGGGAATGAGAAGAAACAATTGCCAGCCACGGAGCTTCGTGGCAGGCGATGTCAGAAGCGACAGGTGAACTGACAAAGGAGGGGACTTCTCAATCAATGTACGTGGTGCAGAGCATAAAACCGTTCGCAATTTTGGTAACCAAACGGACTGTTTCCGAAATTTTCAAAACCAAGCGGAAGTGAGCGGCAAAATTCTCGTATGAGTACGAGCGGAACCGAGCGGAAAAACTGACGGTAAAAACTGAACGGAAAAACCTTGCGAAAAGTCTTTTGTACTAGCAGAGCTTACATCAATAGTGGCCACTTTTATCGTCAGATCGCAATGTCTTGATGCTCTGGCTCGATTTTTGAGGCTAAGCTAGTCATTTTGCTTTCAAGGTTAATAAAGTTGTATTTTAACCAAAGTACAACGTCAGCCATTTCTGAGCGGAACAGACGGAGCACTTGTAGGCCGAAAGCCGAAAGCCGAACGGAAAGAAGCGGGAAAAAAATCAGCCTCTTCGAAAACGGAACCGGACGAAAATTTCCGTCCCTTCCGGTTCGGTTCCGCTTAGCAGACCATTTTTATGCTCTGACGTGTTGTACGTGACCACGGCAGGAGATGATTAGCGTTTATTACGCACGGAGGTGGGAGTCCATCACGTGAAAAATTTAAAGTACCCGGGCGGCATTTGGGTATTAGGTCTTCCTTTGCTGTGTTCGTTCACTTTGCGTTGGAAACACTGGTATAGATGGTACACGAGGGAGTTCTAGCTCGATTCGGGAAATCCATTTCGATGGAGGGAAAGTGTCTTCCAACATGAACAATCCGGTCGTTAGCTGTTGTACATGTAATGCCACTTGGTGCTTCCCGCAAGTAAGTGGCAGTTATCATGGTACATGGGGCAATCCACAAGGAAGGACTAGATTTACATCGGTGCAGTTAATTGCCGAGAGCTCTTTCGTCGAGGATGCACACTCATTCGACGCCGACAAGTGCACCATCGTTCAGACTGCAGAAAAGGGAAGTAACGCTCTCGATCCTCTACTCGGCCCGGGACTGCGAACATGGTCATAAAGGCCACGAATGGCTACATTCAGCTTCACTTCCTTCGCAATGCTTGTAAAATTGCTCCGTTCCTCCTCGTCAACGTCAACGTGGCGTATCTATATCTTTTGCTGACATCAAAACTGCGGACTGCGACGTCTAAATGTTGATAGAAGACCAGGGGGAGAAGCCCGACAGCTGATTCCACCGCCATCCTGTCTGTCGATCATCTTGTTTTGATCGCCGGCCTCGAGTTGAGTTACGCCCGTCGTTATTGGACCCTACCAGTATAAATTTGCAGACTTTGGCTTTTCGTTATTCACTACGCTATTCCTGTACTGCCGGTGAACCCTTTCTCCGATATTCACTTCTCGCCAAGGTTTGTCCATGCCAGATAATCATCGAAAGCGATTCCACATCTTTCTAGTCTGTTATATCTGATAGGATCGGTGGTCCTTCAGCCTTCAGTTGGAAGAAGAGAAGTAAATACCGAGGATCTCATGATCAGGATGGCAGGACAGAGCCCGCCGACGACCTTGTACCCGGCGATGGCACTACTGCTGACCCTCTTTCTCTTGATGGAATACAGCGGGGCCGTAGCAGGCGGAGCTGGCGAAGGATGCTCCCGCTTTTGTCGAGCCACGGGTTTTGCTGGGTCGGTCGGAAATTGTGCATGTGGCCTTTCCTTGTTCGCCAAAAGAACCGGTCTCCCGTTGGCCAACCCAAGGTGAGCTCTACAATGCATCCAGCCCATTCAGATGTGTAGAAACTTATTTGCGACTTTTTGCCTCCCCCTCCCCTCACTCATCTAGGTGCTCGTTATCAGTCACGTTAAGTTTTTCTTTTAGGTTTTCGCTGGAAGACTGGGAAGAAGTAGAGCGGAAGCGACGGTCGGTTCCAACTTTCGACCAAGATAAAACAGGCGGCATTCAAGCAGCCCTGCCTTCAAGCCGGGATAGGTTTGGTTCCCAAGCCCTGCCCCAACCTCCCCCTTAACTTTAGAGGCCCACGCGCAGAGAACTCTCTGTTAGCCACTGATACATGGGACGTTGCTCTACAGCTAGCCGCCGCGAGAGAGGCTTATTGGTATGCGTAATATGTTACCGAAGATGGAAAGTGGTGCTACAACACGGTCCTGCTGCTTAGCGCACACATCCTGCTGCCACGACCTCATGTCAAAAAATGCCTGTCTGGACTGTACCATTTCCATACTCAATGAACAATTAGTTGAATATAATTTTCTACATACTGAGGTTAGGCATATAACTTCTTAACCATTTTAGGCTGTTGTGCGTTCGTAATTTTCAGATACAACGAACACAGCACATGGCTGAGCTTACTGTTGTAACCACGAAGTATTCACGACGTCACGCGTATGAATAATTTGGTAGCGTGTTTCTACCCGTGGGTCTTGGACCTGTTGACGATCAAGTCTTAATCAAACGTGCCTGCTTTGAAATAAACGGTTGTACTGTAAAGAAATTCCATAAACCAGGAGCTCGCAGCATAGGCACAACATCACGTTTCCACTGTTTGATATTGGAGAAGAAAGGGCTTCAGGGCCGTAGGGCCTCACGTTAGACCTCCAACGTAGGAGTTCCGACCACAAAGAAGCGCGGAACCAGGGCCCTCCATGGTCTTCAAAATAAGCGCCATCAATTCAGTCAGATGACTTTCGGAGAGCGCTTATATGTTGCCTCATGTTATGGGTGAATTACAGTGGAAAATGTCGAAAACTCGAAATTGACACTATGCAGAATGAGCACATAATCAACAGGATAAGTTCTGACGGCAAGAAACGGAGAAGCCAACCGAGGAGAAAAGGTTTTTACACTACAGGCTTTTATACAATGATGACTATATTCGAACGATGAGAGGCTGCTTGGGGTTGTCGTCCAGGTAGGGGTCGCCATTGCCGTGGATGGGACCATAGTACCTGTCGTGGTTGGTGGCTTGTGTCACTTCATAGTCGGCCTGAATATCCTGGCTGTAGCCCAATGAAGTAAAGCCTCTGCTGCTCCTGTGCTTCCACAACTTCCTTCCTAAGGCAATGGCATAACAGCCAAAGCACGTCGAACCGATACTGGCAACTATGACCACCAGTACCAGGAAGAGGATGGTATGGCCTTGGGAATAATAGTTGGCCGAGTTGTCACTGTAGCTCCTAGGCAAGCTGGTGCGAAGGGTCAAACAGTCCAAAAGGGTTGTCGGTCGATGGCTGGGCTGAAACTCTATGCAGAACTCGTAGGCAGTGTTGACCTCCAAAGTCATAACCGTGTACTGCCGTGCAGTCGAGGGCAGTTTTATGGTGGCGCTGACTTGGGCGGACTGCGAAGTGTCATCTTCGAAGCGACGATAGCGTAACAAGAGGTGGCGCGACAGTCGATAGCGAGTTTCGACGTGGTGATGGTGGCGCTGCGAGGGATGAGTGGAGGGCGAGCCGCGATGATGAGGATGATCGGACGGGAGGGAAGTCACTTGAACTGTACCGTTCCATGTTAGTGTCACTGAAGTGCTACTGACCAATAGTGGTATTAAGGCCACCATAGGATGAGATACCTGCAATTTGACAAGGTCGTCACGGAAGCTTTCTTGTCAAGGCCTGGTTCTCACCTTGATTTCAACCAGGAACTTGGCCTGGCCGACGCTGTTGGTAGCCACGCAAAAGTATTTGCCATCATCATGGGGAACGACATGTTTGACCTTCAAGGTTCCCTCTTGGTTGACCAAATGATGGCCAGGTGTGGTCGGTAGGAGGAGAGATTCGCCATTAGAGAGGACCTTGTACCAGGCCATGTGCGGCGGGGGTGAGCCATAGGCTTGACAGGGCAGCTTGAACTCTTCGCCGGGGAAGGCCGGGTAGGGCTCCTCGGACAGGGAAGTGATGATGGGTAGCTCGCAGAAGGTAAAGGCATCCGGACGGCAGGCTGTATTCTTAGTGATACGAAGAGCCAAGACGGTGCTGGACGGCGGACAAGCCAAGAGGCACATTGTCAGGCTGAAGAGCATCTGCAGCCTCCTCTGACTGCAGCCCACTACCCATATCGGCCTCTGCAACCTGCCACCTGCACACCGCCCCCAACTGAACAATAGACAATCCTCCATCCTCACTATAAGACAACTTCCGCTAAGCCCCTCATTTTCGCTGCATCACACACCCTCGTTTTAGTTAGATACGTCCAGGCGAGGTGAAACGGGAGGCAGCAAGTACCACGAGGTTAACAGCAACATCCTGTAACACAAGTAAACGTTACAAGGCTTCAACTCACAGGTATCGAGCAGTAACCTGTGCAAGTTAGAACCCAACAATGCCGATTTCCTCGTTCTTCTTTCGTTCCACCTTCATACCAGTATGCGAGACAAAATTCCTACAAAGGAGACAAGATGGTGACCACAGTATCAAAAGCCAATTGTTACAATTTTCAAGTCAGGCTCTAATTATAACGACCTTTCCGGGCAGAAAATATCCCGGTCGATCACACAATGGTTCTCACGCTCAATTCCACTGATAAACATGACAAACTTGTGGGGAAGATTTAGGCTGAACTATGGTGGAGAGAGTAAGATGCCGGCGGCTAGCGAGTGGTCTGTGGATAGGATAAAAGAGCTCCCGCGAGCCTGGTACAAATTGCTGGAGAGGGGTTAAAGAGGCGATTGGTAGCTCGTTTGGGCGTTAATCGATGGGACAACGTCAACATGAAATGTTGATCAAGGATGACGCCTGATGGAGATTAATTGCCGGCAACGGCCACAGATGGAGAGTCATGAAGGACCGCCATGTTTGCACGCACCACGGAATGTCAAAAGAAATAGGAGCATGGAAGATTATTCCTGCAGGCTGTGGCAACTACTGTATATAGCTGGGCAGAGTCGTTGCAGAGAACTGCCAAAGATGGGATCTAGCTGTGCCTAATCCCTCATGCATGGGAGCCTGCAGCACCAGCCGTATCAAAGCCCAGTTGCCTCGACGAACCCCAATGAAGAAAGGGGCTGTGGTGCACAACCAGCCGCATCCAGCATCATGATCTGCCAACTCAGGCTGTTTCGCTTAGCCGTCATTGCCTCTTCAAAGGCTATCAAATCCTTATCTCTAATTAACTTTACCCTTTCCGCACAATTAATTCCTTTCAACCCCCCAAAAAATCACTAACGTACATTTTCAACACCGATTCCTCAGCCTTCCTGAAAATATTTTCTCACGTTTTACGGCCAATGATGTTGGCGAACCATCTGCAAACTGTAGAGAACTTGTTGTATGGGACAGCTATCTTTTCAGAAAGTAAGGCGAGGGCTTTCCCATGCTCCCGGATAGGCTATAGCCTAAAACGCCTGAAGAAACTGGCTGCGAGGTTGGCCGATTTGAAGAGTGCACCTCCACCAACTCTATCTAGTAGGAAGTCGCCGCGTTTCCGCTACTGAGGCTTTTGAAAATGAATAGCTTATGATGTGCTTGTAGTGAAGGCGTGAGGAAACAAGAGGATGGCGTGTTGTGCTGCCCAGCAGGAGCAACATCCGGTTCTTTCAAATATCACACGCTACATATTACCTTTCCGGCACGCTTCTGTCCAGACTCTTTCAACAGCTAGACAATTGCAAACCTTCTTCATGTCTTTTCCGCAGCAGTAACAAAAAAACTTTATCGTGCGAAGGATGCCTGTTAAAGGCACCAGTAAAGATGGAGTGCGTGGAGACAACGGAGCAAACTGGGACTTGTGAAAAAAAACACGAGGCTTGTTATTTTTTAGGGCGAAGAACGGAAGCAAGGGCAGATTTCCCTGGGGATCAAGGAGCAGCCTGTGTAAACAGCTTGTCAACCACGAACCTAGAAATTGCTTCCACCATATTACATTTCTTCGTTGTTTGAAGACCCAAGCCTAGCTCTACGTAAGCCCGGCTGGCACGTATACGGCAAGTCATGCATGGAAAATGGATGGATGGGACACGGTTGAGCGAAAGGGGATCTAGCCGGATGGAAGGAAGAAGCATTAACCAGATTGAATATGAGAGGCGGCTGTGACATTACAGATATCACGACGGCAGGCCTGGCAGGCAGTCGCTTCACATCTGGGCAACATTTAGCCCTTGGTTTTGTCGGCTAGCTCTTCTGCCGCTTATGACGCCATGATCGATGCTATACAGCAGCTGATTATGTCTGTGCACCATCAGCCAAATGGAACATTTGACAAACCAGCTTCATCCATTCAAACAACATTTCTATCTGTGGCCACTGGACCTTGAAAAGATGACGACCTGGCCGAATAATCGCCTGCATGCCAACTACACTTCATCCCTCTTTCTCAGTGATACGATATTGTATCTAAGTAGAAGACACCATCAGCAATGGAAGAAGGAAGGCCTTTTGTGCTGGGACGATGTCCATATTATCGAATGTATAATCATTTAAATAATGGTCCCTGCTTGAAGGGCTTTCTAGACAGGTTGCGTAGACAAAGCTAAGCTGTGGCTGCTTAGTTGCACATATTCCTTGATTAAAAGTTTGAGTGATGGACTTTTAGCTTGTTGACTTTTGTGAGCGCAACACATCCCTAGTGCTGAGGTCCCCGGCGTAACTGTGGAACCAACGAGTGGAACCTCCCTGGTATAACAGTTAGTATGTCAACAGCGGGCACACGAGGCAATTGGCAAACAAAACAAATCGCACTACTGTAGTGTACCACAAAGCGGCGCTGGGTCAGAAAAGCTGCTGTTGGCTGTTCCCTTTCCCTATTGACTAGTGCCTGATGAGGAAGCTCAAGTCCCCTAAAATCAGGTCGGCAAACACATTGTCCATCATATATTATTTACATGGTGGGCTGACGAGCCTACATTCATCCCAGTTACATGTTCACAACTAGAGAAGAATGAATGAAAAGTAAACTGTGGCGTCTTCCCTTATCGATGTCTCTCCACTTCTCCCCTCAAAACAGTAGCGCAAGCATCAAGCATCCCACGTCAACAAGCAAGTTATGACCGAAGGAGGTCCTTCGCTTCCCGACATTGTAGCTGCTGCAGCTGCCTTGGAGATGATAGATAGCAAGCCGTCATCATTGACCCAACAAAGGCTTCAAAGTGATCATGCAGACCATCATCATGGCTGCCGGCTCCCCTGTCGGCATTGATGCATAACTCCGTCATTGCCAATAATCACTCTCCACGTACACTTGCACCTGCATCTAATCTCTATTTCCTCGCTTATAAGACCCACAGAAATCACCATCTTTTAAACTCACTCCTATCTCTATCCCATATTCTCGCACACGCTGACTCAAACATAAACTGCAAGATGTCGCAGCTCATGTGTCATCTTTAGCCTGTAATTTACAACTTACCCAATTTACCGGTGTCCTTGTAGGGTAGTTGCTCCGTCCCGTGCCGTCCAGTCCAGTCCACTCCTCTCGTCGCAAAACTATCCAAGCGTAGCTAGATGGGAAATCTGGGTAAAATCAAGAGAAGTAAAGGCCGTCAACTAAGGTTGTAAAGGGTGCACAGTGGCAAGACGGAAGTGGTGATAAAGCTAGATAGCACTGAAGGAAGATATGCTCAGCGTGGAGCCGAAGGCCAACAAGAGGGGGCAGCCTATATGGCGATGGCAGTATCAATGGCGGCTCATTTCCGGATGCACATTGATGCATGTTAATTGCCGGCAATAGCCTCCCATCATCCACAGCTTCCTAGCCATCAATAATCTATTAATCCTCAAACCAAAGTCTCCATCCCCACTGAGCTCTCTCCTCTCCCATCCCAACACATCTGACTTCAACTACTGCAGGCAATGAGGCGCTGCATGCACGCCATTCCATGCAACATTAAAGCAAAACTACCGACAGTCACCATCAAACGTGTCCTAGTCCGTCCACAGAACTATCCGGGGAAACGGCAAGTCCTAGTGTGGATGTATAAAGATCGAGGAAACAAGAAAAGGAAAGCCGTTTGGCCTAGATGGTGAACTGGGACGTACTGTACCACGAACCGCTCAGTGCGTTGATACGTGGTGACAGAAGTCAGATAGATAGATGGCGTGCTGACTGAAGGCGTCCCTGCAGACGCTACATGTGCCGCCAGGTGGCCCTCTCGCGTTCCATTGAGAAGATCCTGGATAGATTCGTCTAAAGAACAGCCAGTCTGCCGCCAAAGCGAGCCAAGTCCCATGTTTTTACAAAGACATTCAGTTAGAGTTTTGTACAAGCCACCCGGGAGATTAGGACGACTGCTGGAAGAGGCTGGTGTGAAATGAGCCATCGAGTCGGGGCAGAAGCTCTGTTCAATTGGCTTGAATGATTTTGTTCTGGACTTGCTTGTACTGATGGACATGGTGGATATGGCGTCGAGCGTCCCCAAGATGGCAGCAGCCCTGGCTGACGAAGTATCTGTGGCCGATGTACACTGTGGCTTTCGGTAACAGTGCCTTTGCGGATGGACGTCCATCTCACTCATCTGGCTCGTGCTTGCCAGATGCTTCGACAGTCCACATTCCAGACTTGTGCATTACGGAGCTCCGTCTTTGACGCCAGGGTACAGGGACGCCAGCAAACTTTCAGGTCTTCCAGTTTCTGTGTCTTCCACAAAACCATCTCAAAGGGCAGCTCTGCAAGGAATAAAGGAACAGGCAGCTTCAAAACGCCGCACCCACAAGGATAAAACATGTTCGGAAGGCTAGAGTCCAAAATACCGTCCATCTGTCTCGAGAGTAGCATTGGTACGATTGGAGAACCGGCTATAAAAATCGCTCCTTAAACAAGTCACAGTAGATAGTAAACAGTCCAATCACCCGGGTGTAATTTACTGACGGTCGTACAGTTTCTGTCACGACGTCATGCGCCACCTACAACCGACCTGCTAGCTAACTGTACGTGAACCGAATGGACTTTGCCCTCCTGCCCGGCAAGACGTTCAGTTTCCCATGAGCTCTGATATTAAACGCTTCCTTGCTCATCAGCTGGACAGTAGACAGCCTAGTCGCCGAAAAAAGAAACATTTATGAAACAGCGCTTCATGTAGTCGAAGTTGGTGGATAAACGGCAAAGCTGACAAAAAGGCGGTTAGGAAAAGGTGGCAAAGCAAATTTAAAGGACAATTCTCTTGGATCAAAAGGTTTGCTGGCCATCGCCAAGTATGTGGACAGCGTACACAGATCACTGCAAACCTAATATGTATACCTTACACATATCAGCTTATGGATGTCTAAATACTTGTGGAGAGCTTTATTTACAGCTAGTCCACAAACATCTTGCGCCGCTTTCGCTGCCTGAATATCATCAAATGTGACAATGATGTTAAGCTCTCCTTTCTGTCGTTTATTCACTACTCAAATGAGGAGGGAAGTAAGCAAGTATATACAATCAAGTGGTAAATATGTGCAGTGTAAATTACGGTGTTAGTTATGCCGTACTCTCCTAACCGGAAGTTCTGACACTGTATAGATTCCGACGTACGCTGATATCGTAAAAGCAGGGCATAGGTCTTTCTGCAGTCTTCATTTGCTAGGGCTTTTCGCCGTCGTCCATATTTTGGCCCAACTAGTTTCCTGCGCCAAGTTTGCGGCGTGAGTGTAAGATTACCGATGGCTGGCAGTACTCTTCCTTTTTAGCTAAGGGGAATATGGGGTAATCAGAGCTGGATGGTGAGGAGATGCGGGAAAGTGGAGAGAGAAAGTGAAGGATAGATGACGCAGGGACAAAAACACTTGAATTTCCAATGACATGCAAGTTCCTATATCGAGCTATGGTGGAGTAGTCTAAGTGGCCCGACCTAGCTAGCAAGCCTGTCAGGACACGTCCATCATCACAGAACAAGACTAGCTCTTTACTCCATCATCATAATTCACTATTCACCATCCTCATCCACGAGCACCATGTCTCAATTTAATTATTAAACTTTGCAGCAATATTGATCTGACGCTGTATTCGTCCTCGAACGTGAACGTGACGCTTTCAAGAACAAACCTAATTAATACTGTAATTCCCATCCTGCTGGTGTGAATTAATTCTTCCTGTGTGGTGTTGTAGCGATCGAGCAGAGAAGAGCTTTTACCACAGGGAGGGTGACCTTACAGCTTTGATGGTTCCACGAGCAGGTACAGGTATATGAGCGGTCACTGAACATCACAGCCGACTCTTCTTCCTCATTATGGCAGTTTATAAAGAGGCATTTACAATCGATGCTGATGGCTTGGTCAATATTCAAATTACAAATTGTAAAGAGCAAACAAGGGCGCTCATCTTCGGCAAACACGGGCAAAAGACCTCGACCTAGACTATGTGGCCTAGCGGTGAGATCCGCCATTGAAGGTGAGCTTGTGTGAGAAGGTGCAGATAGGGCATTGAAAGGTCATTGAAGAGTACAAAGTGCCGTTGAAATGCGCATTCAGAGTGGAAGGCGAACAATAGTCCGTAAGGAAGGCTATTGTGTAGCGGACCGACAAGGAGCCGTGCGAGATGGAAATGGCGACGTCAACTCGTCAAGGTGGGCACGAAGGCAGGCAGAGACCTAACAAGGCTCAAGCTTGCTCTAATTGACGTAGTCGCGGAGCAGCAGGGACAACGAGGTGAGCCAATATTGACTCTGGACCACACTATAGTGTATGACCCGCAGCCGCTCTCTCTTTAGCCCCCAGTACGAGGACAGAAAGGGAACGGAATAGGCAAACTCATTATCTTGTGCTGAAGCACACACACTATAGGCGCTGGCTCAACATGATGAGATCGCAGATGATGTGCAAGCTCAACATCGATCTAACCCCCCTTCGCCTCAATTAACCCCTTTCATACTCCCCCTCACACCTGCATTTTCGAACAATATCGACACTTCTCTTTTTTCTCTTTACGGTATATGATCTCAAGATCCCTGGACGAGAACCAAAAGTCTACGACAGGGCTTCAAGACCCAACTAATCGAGTGAAAGAACGTTGGACCAGCCGATCTCGCAAAAGAGGTGAGCTGACCGTTGGATATGGGCTGACGGAGAAAAGAGATATATCAGACAGAGAGGAGAAGGTGAATGCGGCGTGCAAGTCGAGAGCTTGACGAGAGGCAAGGAGCACACCCGGGCCCGCTCCGTCCATCGCTAAAACAAACACGGCCTCAAATACGGCCAGAGCTCAAAACCACTCTAGTCTTGACGCGCTGCGGTAGGGAAAAAGCTGGATACGTAGAAGCATATGGAGACTTGTCAGGAGGAATATCCTGACGCCAGTCAGATTATGATGGATTTGCCCGATTTGAATCGGGCCCAAGCTCAGCTCGTCAGTGCTTAGCCAATGTCACCAGGCGCTTCCCAGCCGGATATCGATATTGCTGAGCTGGGCAAATGCATCAACTGTGCCATTGCATCGGGCCCTTTGCGGAAACTTCTCAAGTTCGCTGGCTAGTTCATCGCCTGCACCGCCTTTGTTCACCTTTAATTCAAAAGGTTGCAACGAGAGCGGAACGTCAAAGTGGCAACCTGACACCTTCCCAGCCAAGCGTATTTTTTCCCACACGTTACAAATTTATATTCCCCAAGACGCTACAGCGGTCGCACCAACATGAAACTTCTTGTTGCAGTCTTGGAACGACTGAGAATGGTGGCTCATTAAAGAAGCTCTCAAGGCAAAACATCGATGCGGAAGTGGCGTCACTGCAAAGATCGTTGAACTTGTGCTAGATCGGAGTGGCGACCACGTTCAAAACGTCGTGTTGAAACTAAAGTCTTTGCCGGTTGTGGCAGGTGAAAGTAGGCAGGATATGCGTGGATCAAATAGCCGCTGATGTGATTGATCTAAGTCGAGACCCTTGTGGGTCTTAAGTAACATCGAGACGGCTGAGCCGGAAAAGCCGGCTAATTTGGCACCTTCGCCTGATATTTCCAACTATTATGCTTGATCGTTTCCGGGTACGCCAGCCTTTCCTCACTCTTTAGCCACATCATTAGCAAGACCCGCGCCGAGTACCGGCGTTGTGTCACAAACGAGATGGCAAATTCACCCCGGTGGATGGTAACTTAATAAAGTGAAGATTATTTGTGCAGCTTCAAGAGGCTGCTTGACAATTATTAAAAATGTCACTACAAGACAAACAGGCTTCATTCAAGACACAAGGTTTCAGCGTCAGGAAGGTTGTTGACAAGAATAGTGTTGAAAGCCGCACTTCTTGTCAGTGTTGTCAAAACAGCATAATACAAAATATCTGTTGATTTACAACAGTGATGCTCGACGCTTCGGGTTTCTGGGCAAATTTACAGACCATCATTGTCAAGCCACTCAAGCAAACGGCTATAGACTTTGCCATTGTCCAGCAAAGACAAACTCTTTATAAGCATCAGCATATATACATATCCCAACGATATACAACTACACGTTCACTCTATCCACATTTACATGTGCCATCCTCCTGTCCAGTCCGCATCCACTGCATTACACTGTATTTAAGAATATTTGCCTGTTGAACAAATTTGCCTAACCACAACATTCTTTTTGTTGCGCTAACATGTTGCGCAAAAGAGGTATCTTCTTGTTGATTGCTTGAGGTCGACGAGTGGCGCTCAGCTGGATACACTGCATGCTGGGCCCTGAGTCTTGAAGTGTCAGTCCCGTTCGATGGAAAACGGTTTTTAGCCGTCGGCGGATTTGGACAGAAAGAAGGATGACGGAGTAAATCGAATACATTATATTACGAAGGAATTTCGGAGAAGGAAGTAGCGGAAGGGTGGGGAGGCCATCAGTCAAAGTCACGTAACCTTGAGTACACACTGTGGATCGCCGGCCCGGCCGGACGACGATGTGCTGGTCGGCGCTAGTAGAGCAGAAATATACGGCTGGCCATCGTCGGCAGGTATCGACTGAGAAATGTCGCGCAAATATTTGCTCAATGATCGGCCCGTCGCTCGCATATTTCTTCATACCTTCCTTCTTGCATCGACGAGGCAGGCAGCCAGTTTTGTGTACCGACCTACCATCGGCAAAAAGAGCCAAATTCCAAATGACGAAACATTCCGTCGATCAGCGTCCATCATGCGAAACTGTCGACTCGACGGCAACATTTGACTTTGCCTGCCTGAGCGGGACTGTGGACATTTCCGCTCACCTGGCTCAAGACCTATCATAAAGTCACACAGCGGCTCTCACGCCACCCCGCTTGTGACTCGCGGCCTTTATCATAGTCTTATCAACCCATCGTTCCCGTTTGTGTGCATACGTAATCTCAAAAGGCCAGCCAGCGTCAGAACTAATAAAACGACAATTCTTCCATCCATCACTAAATATACAGAGCTTTGCAATTTTTCCCTCGATATACAAAAGCATGGAAACATGCCTTAGAACTTCCCCTCGAAAATTCTTGTATGGCGAAGCAACTCAGGCAGAGAAGAGGCATTTCGGTGGCGACCCATTCTACGGTCCCCACATCAGACGTAGCATATACCTTGAGCAGACGGTCGTTCGCTTGAAGCCGAACTCAGCGCACGACGGCATCTCGACGATACCAATGAGGGTTTGTCTGTAACTTGAATGACATGAACCTAGCTGTCTAGTGGATGTTGAGAAGAGACGGAGGGCCGCCACTTCACTCTCTATTGTGGAGCCCAACAAACTTGAGATAGAATTTCGTCTAACATGCGCAAAATGCTGAACAAAGTCTCGGCTGTTTTTAATCTACTGCAAGACAGATACCAGCTAATGTTCCAAGTAGCCAAATCAACCGCTCAAGCTGCTGTCCGACAAGTCGGCAACAATCAAGAGGCTGACGATACCTTTGTGGGCAATTTACCTAGCGTTCAGGTAAAAAATTATTTTCATGGCGCACAGATGGAAAAAGCCGTCCTGCTCCAATGGTAAGACCACATTACCCCACGATACATGCGTGAACTGGTGCTGATTGATTGTTGTGGACACCTCTTGTTAGCCTTTTGGCCGCTTTGTTAGCAGCAATCGGACAATGTTAGAAGTGTAGTGTGCCATCAAGAAGGGCAACCAGTACAAAGCTGCACGTGTGAGGATGATGATGAAAAGGCCACAAGTAAAAAGGAGGTGGTTGTAAGCAGAGCGGAAGAAAGGCTCTTTATTCCGTTCCAGCTGACATGTTTGTCGCCTAATCCACATCGCACATAAAAACCAGAAAGTTGCCTCCACAACCACAGAACCTTTTTGCTGCGGCTACAGTAATACCAGCCTTTGTCCCGCCAAACCAGAACGGGATTATGCTCAGGATTCAGCCAGACAGAGAACAATGGCGCTGAGTGCGACTTGTTCCCATCTGTCCGGCCCTCCTTCAAATGCACCTTCTAAGCCATATCGTTTCAACGAAAGCCTCATCCTTACTTCCGCGCCCAAAGCGGCCCCAACCTGAACATTTGAAGAACCGTTTAGTTCACTGAAATGAACTTGACGATATCGACAAGGAAATTATTTTGTAAAGAGTACTGAGACACACCCAAAGTAAAAGTCCGAACGCAGAGCAAGAGCCGTCCTACGTACGGTTAAACAATAAGGCAATTAGGAAGAGGCGATATGGAGCAACTTGACGATGTTTAGGGTGCATGGGGAGGAAGCTACCGTTTTGATGGGCTAATTAGCGCTTATCACAGCTGGACATATTGTCCTGCAAATAGGCCTCCATTGACGATCGCTCCATGATTAGCCCTACAAGCCTTCTCCATTCTCTTGCTTGGGACGATCCATATCGCACTTCGATCATCAATGGCTTAATTTCCATTGATCGATCTCGCCGACGATCAAACCAGGACACAAAACATACGCCATTATTAATGACTCAATCAACTTACCAACCATGCCCCGATAACTCGGGAACCTCCTGGTTTCTAAAGTTTGGAACGATTCTAGACACTGCGATTTTCTTTGCAGATGGTACCGATATTGTTTTAGTCAGCGCAGAAATTATATTATACGGAGAATCTACGGACACAAAAAAGAGTGGGAAATTTGTCTGAATGCATTGTGCATGAGCACGATGGCGGTCGAGTGAAAATGCAGCCTTGCCAAGGGTAGCCATGCAGCAATGGCCGAGCTGACGGGCTGTTCGTTTTGCATTTCCCGCTGAATGTGCACTATAGCGAGCTGAGCTGTAACACGATCAGCTTGTGCAAATATTGAGGGCTAATCGAATTCGTTCTTCATCGTTTCCATCCTCCACAATTTTCCGGCAATCCTGACCAGACTAATGGACTAGACTAGCGAAGGGAGCCAGCAAGTATCCCCAGCCGGCAGGCACGGCTCCTCAATTTCCAGCCCGAACTGGCAAGCTACATGATTGCCCACTGCCTAGAATGTAATTACTTTCCATCCTTCCTTCCCTCCCTCCCAAAATATAATCTGCCCTGCCTTCACATCGGACGTCAGCCTCATATCCGGTTGTAAAGGTCCAGCATATCAAACGTTGTTGGAGAGATTGCTTGCCATGGGCCATGCCTGCCGGACTTTCTTCCCTTCACAAACTAATTATGCCTGCCCAAACAACTCAATTACATTTCCCCGCTTTATCAATAACCTAACACAGTGCAGGCTAAGCTGTGCGCTGTGCTTGAAGCATGATTCGCATTTTTGTCAACTGCCACCTTATTTATCCCAATGCTGTCTAATCTAGTGCTAAAATGGACTGGCTAGATCCGAAAACAACCCAAACGTTAACAACAGCCACGGAAAAAAAAAGCCGCAGCCTGTAAAGAAATCGGTAGCTTTTGCCATAGACAAGTCCTGGGCAGGTATAAGGTATACACATAAATATCTAACGAGGTGGTCCTAGTGTGATGTGTGCAGAGTCAATACGGTAAGTGTGATGGCGGTTATTAATGGAAGTCTCACAGCCTTGATTCTCCAATAAAGTGGTGACCTTTGCTGCCCTGTTCAGCGGTGGTTGACATTGAGGAAAGGCAGTTTTGCGGCCTCCAAGAAAGCCAAGATAGATACGGTCTCATCTGTTATTTAGCGGTTGTTATTATCATCATAGGGGGACGGATATGGCGCGACACAGCAAGTGGTGCAGCATGCAAAACATGTCTTTGAAGACCACTTGCCATGCAGTTGACGACCCTCTACCTGAGCATGACCCGGCTCCCCTTCCTGACCTCTTTTCTTTGTGGTGGTTCCGTGGTCGAACATTGGCGCTGCCTAATTAAGGTCTTTCTTCCATGCATAACCAATGCTGCTGTTGAGTTGCGTTAGTCACGACCGTCCTCTCCACCGGAAATGCAAACGATCAACGCTTCATTGACGGCCTGTTTGCTAAGCCTATACACTCTTGTATAAATTTCCTTCCTTCCTTCCTAAGAGCCGGCGCACGGCTTCAAACAGGACCACTAACGCTCACTCTGCCAGCTAAGGTTCTTTTGCTCCTTGGGCCTTCTGAAGAACTCTTGCACCCCGTGCAGCTAACTTTCAGCAATATTTTTCAAAAGGAAGAGAACTGCCGCTAAAATAAGAGCATTTATCTTGCCGGTCACTCTAGAAGCTCCAGAATGTCGGATAAACATGCCCATATATCAACCGACAGTCCGGACTTTTGTTCGTGCCCACGTTTGACCTAATAGGGACATGCAGAAAAAGACAAGCACTTCAGAACTTGTAGTCGTAAATTCTAGCCGTAATCCGACATGCGATATCAAGCTGTCTCAAACATCGACATACCATCAACTCGTCGGGTTCCTCTTATCACATTCACACGGAAACTGCCAGCCGTAATTTTCACTTTCCCAGTACAAACTGATTGGTTATGTCCATGTAAAAATGGAGTTGCTTTCGCTTTCGAAAAAATCTATTGTGATTTTAGAGCGTCGGTGCGGTTCAATATAACGAGTTCATTACACGTTTGCCCTTTTTATTACCGATGATTAAAGGGCGTAAAGGGGTAAATATAAATGGGCATACAACACTTGGCTGGCTGCAAATTATATAGACAGATACTCAGACATAGTGTTTGGAACACATCTCCTGCAAATATTGCTCCTCGAGCTCTACATACGACCAATACACTGACTTTCATTTATCGCTGAAGCTTAACTAAATACCTACACAGTATTCGGGCGAGCAAATATCTCATCCGACGCGGCCGCCAGCTTCCAGGAATCTTACTTCGATCTGAATTACAAGGGAAGCTTTTACGGGGCGGATAGTTTTTGGTAGGTCATTTATTGGCATTAATTAAAGAGAGCAACTTTGCTGCGGTTAGCCTGCTGGAATGGAAGAGCTGCGTGAATATGATGGCAGTCAATTGAACTTGCTTTGAATAAACATATCTTCAGCTAATGTTTGATGAGAAAACAAACGCGCGTATGGTCAGCATGGAAGACAAGATAGCTCACCATTGTCCCCCACACAAGAGCCGGTCAACATGCCTTGCTGATGTTGCTATACCACATTGTCCACAACGTCTGGTTGGGACAACACAACGCCCTTGGACCTCCTACCTGCCCAAGTCAACGTTTTGGTCGTTTGAATCCTCAACGTTAGACAGTTCTTCGATTCCTGACCTAGAATGATGCTGACATCGTATCACCCAACACTCGGCGAACCTGGGAGACTAATCAAAAACAGTTTCCCGGTAGAGCGACGGTCGGCCACTATTTTTGCGTGCACTCGACACCTTAAAGTATTCTGGTTCAAAAAGTAAATGTGCTTCAATGATAGTCGTCGTTAGAATATCCACCTTTAGCTGGCCTTCAAGCAAGAAAATCTTCCGGAAAACCGGTTTCGTGCCATTCGAGTTATTGAGTACTACTTCTTCATTGGAGCCGAGCGTAATGCTGCGATCTATTTCAACTCGTGTATTGTACTGCAAAATTCTTCCATCTACTTTTCCTGTGAGCGATCACTGCCACTGCATTTGCTTTACCGTAATAACGCTTCAATAAGCATCAAGAAGTCTGGGTTGGCCGGTTTGGGGATGACGAAGTTGACAAAGGGACCAGTAAAATACGAGTGAACAAACAGGACGTAATTATGAAGAGCATTGTGCGAACGTTGCCGGCAACGTGGACTTTGGGGTTTACTTTACAATCGATATGGCGATAACAAGTCCTAACAAGCAAGCAGGAGGTTCACTTTTATAGCAGCAACCTTTCACAGGTGCACCATTTCATCGCTGGACAATAAAGCTCTCAAAATCCATGCAAGGCCTCTACTCCTTCTCATACACTGCATCCTTCAAGAATGGTTTAATTGGAGTCCGTAAACCGACACTGTCTGTAACCTGAACAAGGAATCGAATCAAGGATCGCCTTTCCGGCTCATTTGTTCTGGGTTTTTTTTCGGTGGAGTCCCAAGGATAATTTTCACGAAAACCTTCGGTTAGCTACAAGCTTACTTCCTGCTTGCAAAATAAACGAATCTTTAATCTTAACGAATAAACGAAGCTCAAAAGAAAAGCCCGGAAAATTTATACCCAGCGCAAAATCAACCCTTAGTCGACGTCGAGAAGAAGATAAAGACTTCAGTACATTAAAAGGTGAAAGCTGTCTGAGCGGCTGGTCTTTCCTTTGATGGATTACCGGCAAGTAACTTTGAGAGTCAAGTCAGCGGTTATGCCTTCTTTCATACCTTTCCGACTTGGTCATGCTTGAATATGCGCTCCACACCATTAACGCTAGCTGAAAATGATTCATCCATTGCAAGGTATGGCAGGAAACCCAGTCGACTTCATGAATTCAGCTATAGTCCGGCCCGTCATACCAAAGATACCTTGTGCGGTTTGATTCTACGGTACAGCGGATTTCTTTGACATATTTTGCTTCAGTTACGGAAACGCAAAGGCCTGCCATCCTCAGCACTTCCCATCGACTTTCAAGGTTCCACTCACTCTTGCACTCCTCATTGCTCATTAGATTCGTCCATCCCCTTCTAGCCACCTGTGAGGTCCTGCGAGGAACCATCATGAAGAAAATGAAAACTTGACCCCTTATTTTGTCACAAAGCTCGCTAAGGCCCGAACGGAAGTGAACCCAGAATCTTCATTTACATGTATCGAACTGACGCCGTGATATTAGGTCTTTAAGCCTAGCACAATTTCTCGAAAGAATAACTAGAAACCTCAATGGACCATGGTAAATTACTCTGCCAAAGTTGCGCTGCAAGAGCCATGGTCGTGACTGAACGGCTGGTGATTGCTGGCAGTCTATCAATCCATCCAACCATGTAATATGGCCAACTTCTAATCCCTCCACGCTTTAGACCACAATATCCGACAAAAGACATGCGATGGAGTCTGCAGGCCATGACAGGCCCAACCAGCAGCAATTGAATCAACGTGTGCTCAGAGCCAGCAGGCCGGTTATTAAATTGAGGATGCTTCTTGATTGCCGCCTTCAGCGCTCACTAAAACGTTTCGATGAAATTTCCTCAATGAAACCAGTTTCCCTGCTACAAAAATTCTCGACGTCACGGACCGAGGGTCTATAATATGGTACTCAGCGTAGCAGAGAACCTACGCAGGGGAAGGCTGGCAAGAGCTGTCATGATCAGATGGAAGAACCAGTTGGTACGATTGATGATGAGGGAGCTAAAAAGGCAAAACTCGATCGCTTCTCAACTCACTTCCGGTTGTCATCTCCTCGTCAACTTGATAAGTCTTACGCATGATGGATCGTCTTTTAAGTTTGGCGTCACAGCCTACCTATATTTTGTGCGCGACACAACTGGTGGTATAATACATCGACGGACATGCACGGCGCACCGTTAGTTTCCTGACCCGAGTTCCTTGTCAAAACCAGAAATACATGCATCACACTACGTAAAGCCTTCTTAGCATAATTATTGCGCCAGATGAATCTCCTTTCGTTTCTTACTCAACATTGAAATTAAAAGATGCACTGCGTATCGTTCGATTGGGCACTACACGCGCAAGCACCGCATAACCGGGGCTTGGGCCGACTCGCGTCCATAATTAACGTTCAATATCGGTCATGATGATTTCCCAAGTTTTTACTGTTCAGGGTAACAACTTCAGGGTAAAGCAAAAAAGAGAGAGAGCAACAACTGAAAATAGCTTCTTACAACATAAAACTACAGAAACGACATGTCACGGCGACTAAACGAAAATACGGCATGTTGAAAACAACAAAAACGAAGGATATGACCTTTTGAGATTATTATTACTTGTCAAATTTTGTAAAGAATTTGGTATAAAAAAAAGAAGGGAGGTTGTCTGTCTATGTATGTAGGAACTTGCTTGTTAGGACTATCTGTCTGTCTGTCGAAGGAGAGCGCTCAATCAGTCATGCGGGTTGATATCTGTGGCGGGCAGAAGAGACAGAGGCTCCTTCCTCACAGTCCGGAAGTGCCGTAGCCGTAGTAGGCTGCCGGATCGGTGGCGTTGTTGTGGCCAAAGGCTTGTGCGGGATTAGCGCCCTGCGAGGACAGCGAGCTGAGAGCGGCATAGGTGTCATAGGGGGAATAGGCCGAGGCCGAGGAGGCCACCCCGACACCGGCCGTATTCTTGTAGTGCTCATTCATGATGCCCGGCAGGCGGTTCTCGCTGTAGGTGTGGTTAATCAAATTGGCGATGGTGAACTGATTGTGGATGGACAGGTCGGAAGCCGAAGGCGGCTTCAACCAGGGCCCCGTACTGAAGAAGGAGGCCGGATGGCCGGTGCCAAAGACGCCTTGGGAAGGGTAATGGTTCTGTAATGTCATGGAGGACTGCTGTTGTTGTTGCTGCTGCTGCTGTTGCTGCGACTGTTGGGCCGCAGCGGCCTGCTGCATGGACTGTTGCATGGATGGATGGTGGGGAGAGGCCTTGTGACCTTCCAGCGAGCTACTACTGTACATGGAGGTGACGGGCATGTGCAGCGGGGAAGTCTGGTTGGAAGGCAGTGTGGGGGAAGTGCAGGTGGTGGAGGCCGACGAGACGGGCACGGTGCCGGCTGTGGCGGCTGGAGGAGCGTTGACGGCGGATGCCGCATCTTCCGAAGGTTCAGACTTGATGGGGGCATCTTCACTGTTGCCCTCTTGGTTTGAAGACTCGTTGCCCGACCCAGCCACCGACGAACCTTTGTTACCTGCAACCCCTTACACAATCACACATTGAACATTACTGTACATGTCATTTCTTTCAGGTCCTCTACAGCTACTCTAACCTCCAGTTCTCCCCTTAAAATAATTACCTAATCAGAAACCAAGACTAATTCCAAGATTAACTGCGAATGTAACCAAGCACAACTTCAATGGGTAAATGGATACCTTCTGTCGACTAATGTTGGCTTCTTGAAAAGTAGCAGCAATAAAGAACATTTAGCAGTCGTGCGGATGACTAGATATGTTAGTACGAATGTTGGAGGACTCTTGAAGGGGGTCAATATTTGTTGAATCTTTAAGAAGGTATAAATAAATAAGCGTTATTATGGGCTTTAGGTTAAACTATGTACTACTGGCTGCTACAGAATGATTGTCAACAGAACACTCGGCAATGTCACCTCACCACACAATACAGATCAAATTTCCCCAAGACAAATAATTTAATAAACCTGCTGAAATAACAACAAACAATGGCCTGACATCCAGCAACTGCTACTATCTTCATCTTCTCATTCATTTGATCGAATTATTGTTTTTCCATCAGACAAAATGATTTGCCAAATTCTTCCACTAACTTACGACGCTCAGAGCAGGGAAATATATTTCAAGCAATGTCTCGGTGGAAAGTTTGGCTTGTGTAATAAGGGTAAGAGCTGGCTGAAGAGGTTTGCAGCTCTTTAGAATATGGAAATGTCAGGCGTTGACTTACCATTTCTGAGGCTGTCACGTTTCTCCTTTTCACATTTGAAGCGCTTTTGTCGTCTCAAGAAACAGCCATTCTCAAACATGTTGCCACTCTGAGGATGGAGTCCCCAGAAAGAGCCCTTGCCTGGCTTGTCGGGAGTACGCGGCACCTTGACGAAGCAGTCGTTAAAGGACAAGCTGTGGCGGATGGAGTTTTGCCAGCGTTGCTGGTTGGCGCGGTAAAAGGCAAAGTTCTCCATGATGTACTGGTAGATTTCACTGAGTGTACACATGTGATGGGGCGAATGTTGAATGGCCATTGTGATTAGGGAAATGTAGGAAAAGGGAGGTTTGGCATTGGTGTAAGCCCGACGATATTGCTTCTCGGGATTACGGGAGCGTTGTAACAAGTGATCGTTATTGGAAGCTTGCAGACTGCCTTGCAGAGCCCCGCGGACCGAGACGGGAGGCAGTCCGCCGTTCTGCGGCAGTGCGTTGGAAGAGACAAAGTGGCCGGACATGGCCGAACTGACCGCCGCGTTGACGTTAGAAGGATGATTGTAGGCGCCGTAACTGTTGTAGGCCGACATGTGTTGCCCCGCCATGGCGTTGGACATTTGCTGTACGGCCGCCGCAGCCGGCGAACAAAATGACGACGACATTAAGCCCGCCGAATAATTGTCCGACGGATAATGCATAATCACAGACTATACTCTATATGCTACACTCGATAATAAATACACAACAATATTCCCCCAATCTTGGATGATACCACCACCGTGAAACGAAGCCAGAGATAATATTCCGAAAAGAGTGGTCCGGCAGTCGACTATCACCAGTTTGGTGAATACTCGAGATAGAGATAGGATGCAGGACACTTGAAAAGAGCTCGATGTACTTCTTGCGCGGGCTAGCCAGCTACACGCAGACTACAACTTCAAGATTGAAAACTAGCTCGAATGACTTTGGCTGCTACGGAAAGCAGTGTGCTCTGGCGCATGTGCACACTTGATGAAGGAAGGAAGGAACGAAGACGCCAAAGTGGATCAACAGGCTCCAAGCCAGCAAACCTCCGTACAACCATAACACTACTCAACATTTCCTTGCGTACATATACCGTATAGAAGGTGAACTCGTACTGTAGCCTACCATCAACAAATCGCGAAGGCGGTGCTGCTTCGCCCGAGGTCTACCCAGCCGGCGTGACGACATCAAGCCATGGCTTTGATCAAGCTATGAATAAATGGGTGGATGAAAAACCCCATGCACTGTCATGGAGGAAGGTGGAGAGAGAACCTCGCCAATCATTGCTACTTCCTCAACTGAATCATTACACTATATTCCACCCTCAGTAATCGGATCGCCCCTTTTGGCTGACGCAATCGATTGGGAGACGACGTACTGTACCATCAGTCCCTCAAGCGCTATTAAATTACATTTACAGCAACGGCCACAGCTCCCCAGCGCCATATACATGGCGGAAGTATCGATTGTCATCCTGGCTTTCAAGCTCAGCTTCTTTCCTGACACTGCTCCATGGCACAGCCCCACTGAAATGTATAGCGCGTTTCATCCCAGGTTGAACAGTTGAAGAGGGGAGAAAGTAGAGTGGTTTGAATGACCTTATGGCTTTGTTTACTGTTGGCCGCTGGTCATCCCTTTGCAGTGCCCGGCCAACAACATGCTCCACCATATGCTCAATGGCAATTTCGACAGATCGATTAGATGTCATCCAACTCATACAGTCTCACTGGCAAGCCAGTTAGAAGCTATAGACTACGCACCACCACTACCGGCCAAAAAACAAAGCTATGCAGGGTTTAACTGTTTCATTTTCTTCGGCTGTGGGAAGATTAGGAGGTGTGGGCTTCTTACTGGGACTGGAGTAAAACGGTCGATGATTTTTGTCAAGTCGTAAAGTAGCGATGAAAAGCCGTAAAAGGAAGAATGTAGCTGTAATGAAGCTATACGATGATGTCGTGTGGATTTGATGTTTCCTTTCCCGCTTTTGGCCGTGCAAGTGTAAGTACAGTACAGTGCATTAGGTCATTTTACGGCTGAGCAAGACCGACGTTTACCTGTACCGCGCTTGTCAGTTATTATCGTCCAAAGAATTAACGATTCATCAATGGAAGGTGGCATTTCCTGACGCACCTAGCAAGTACTCGCTGACTACCGCACTATATCTTGACAAGCTCAACTGACTCACACCATGGCACGCCAAACTTCAAGGTCCAATTTCCGCTGGGTTCTTGAGAACCAAAGCAGGAAAGAAAGATATGGCATACAAGTACGGACAAAGAGACAACGCGCGAAGCGACATCTTGCAGCGCCAGCCACGCCTTGCACTTGCAGCGCCAGCCATGGTCAAGTACTCAGTAATCGGTACTGTACAACACAGGCAAAGGCGCTTCGCCGCAAAGGAACAAGGATTTCCCTTCCTACAAGACGTTCGAGTCAGCAATGGAATCGACATCTCCTACCACTGTCAAACCTATTGAGTGCTCGAGCTGAGCTACCTGCAGCAAGTAAATCTTATAAGCAGCTCCATCAAAGGTTCGTGTGAGTGTTGCGCGAAAAGGAGCGCGTAACAGCCGCGAGATATGCGGTGATTTGTGCACACCGTAATTTGTTTTAGTTAATCGAAGGCTCCAGAACGTCTAGTGAGATGGACAATGCAAAGCCCCGAACAAAGAAGGGAAGGGAATTGCACGGTGAAGCCTTTCCTTATAAAGCTGATGGTCACTTTCGCCCCATGCAGATAGGGAGTTGGAGCAAGCATTGATCGCTGCAGGTGTCCATGGTTTATCTTGGCACTTAATTACAAAAGGCCCTTTTGACCAGCGGCTGCTCCAGTGTCATGCCGTATCACGACAATTGTCTTTGCACATAACACCTCTTTTAATTTGATTACCCTCTTCAGCCTTTCCGGCACAAGCCTATAACCGACCCTGCCTATAAAGACATCAAACCACTTTCCGATGGATCTTGCACGTGTTATCCCATCGCTCTCACTGAACAAGATAAGAACAAAACAGTCCAAGATATACCTCACCGACCTCCGCACAAAGGATCATTCCTGACACTCTTCCAATGCCAATTCTAGTATCAACGTCTTGGGCGATTTCTTCACATGGTACCGACGACGATACTCGGCTGCCTGCCAAAACAGTTACACTGTGGCAACTTTTTTTCCGCGGCAGCCCGCAGCGTCAAAAATACGTCAAAATGGAAGGGTTCTTGCATTACTGCACGAAAGATCAGCCAGCTCGTGCGAGGGTGTAAACGACAAGCTGTATGTTGGGGATTTGAAGTTATTTAAGAGAAAAGGTTGGGAGTGAATTTGGGTAATCAAGCGATAAAGAAGCTTGTTTGGGGGCAACAGGGGGCAGGAAGAGGGCAAGCCGGCCTAATCAGGCAACAATAGGCGGTCACAGCTCGCAAGACAATAACACCATGGTGGGTCGGCCATAACATTCCCCTTTTTCTCCTGCCTGCATATGATTATTGCTGCACAATACGGCACAAGTCACTAACACCTTCGTTCCCATCACATCGCCACCGATAAACATACAAATTAGCACCTCCCCACAAAGGGCCGATTATACCACTGTTTTCGGAAATATTCCCCACTATAAGTGCTTTATCGCGGTCAGATTGGAACTCACAGTTTGTTGCTGATTAGCACCTGCTAAATTAGATATCGAATGACGATCATGCAAGCAAAACCCATCTTCCAAAGGATACGAAAATCATCAAGCAGGCAAACCCGACCAGAACGAGGACGACGCTGGCGCTGCAAAGCTTATCCAGCACCGGACGATAACAGAAGAGAAGAAAAAGTCCCTACCTGCCAGCTTCAACTCATGGTCGACCGCAATGTACGCCCCAAACTGATAGCAGCACTTCAACTGTTAATAACCATACCTGAAGCCATACTGACCTCCGAAACCGCAAGGCAATACCCTTCGCTGTCACTTCCAGGGCCTAAGGAATCCTAGGAAGCAGTCTCATCTATCCCTTACCAAAACCGACGGGTGGTCTAATGCGGAAGCAGCTCCCTGTTCCGCTCAACGTGGCGCACTGTAATAAAGCGCTCGCTGTTCTTCTGCAAAACCAGTCACCCATCCACGGTGTTTCCTCCATTCTAGAAGATGCGCTCCCCAAGATTCTCAGACTCTTTCCGTCGCTCTGAGCCTCTGCGCGCGGTGCGTACTGTATGTGCTTGGAGAACCGAACACTGAGGTCTTCGGTGACGTCGACTCACCTACCGAACGTAATCATCCTAGTTCACACTTTCAGGCGAAATCCGAATGTGGTATGATTAGTACACTGATGCGCCATTTGTATAACCCTTCTCTGGTCTCTGACAGACAATTATCTTCCACAACAGACCAGCACGCAGCTAACTACCAGAGTCCCTTCCGGTCAGCATCCTTAACTCTCTGTCAATTTAAATCTCCAGGTGAAAGTGGAAGCAACTGCGAGTCTGGGACTACACAAAGCATATGATGCACTGCACTACAGATACTTCGAAGATCCTGCTAAGGAGTAGGGACCAAGCAATCGTGAAGGGATATCACTTCAGAACTCGCTAGTCATTCGCTGCGCCTAACGCCAGTTTCCGCAGTGGTGTCAGACAATATAACCAAAAACCAGCAGATCACGCTGCTTCCCTAAATTCAACCCCCTTCATTCAAAGATACACACATCCGAGCAACAAGCACACTCCCTCCTACTCAGAAAACCGCCTTTACTCATATCACGTACCTGAATAGGTCTTAGATCTGGATTCTCTTCGGAATTCGGTGATGCACGCAACTTAGAGTGAATGTAGCTAATACATCCTGCAGGTGACGCGAGGGTCTTTCATTAGTCCATCAACATCTTTCCGTCTTCGTAACATCTTTTACGCCTGTCGAGCAGAAAATAAGCAACTGATTAGTTTTTGTAGCGTCCAGATGGCAAGTATGAAATCGTGTGAAATGCGAGAGCAACTGGATGCAACAGGTAACGGCATCAATCCTCTTTTTAATTCCACACTGCCAGCTGAGATTGGGCCGTGCGATAAGTGAGGCTCTTCCGTCCATAGATCGCGACTAGCTCCAACGTTCACTATAGTGCAAGTATGGGCCTTCGTACTTTAAAGTACGTTTCCGTCGCGAAGTCAATTCTCCCAAATGATCCATCCACCGTTGGCCCAGCCCTGCAAAGACTATCGGCATTAGATCCCATTCTTCATTAAAAGTGAAATGTTGCGAAATCTCAGGCGAAACGTGCGCGCTTGTCTTATGCCGAATCCCCTGTCGACGTCGTCAGCGTTCGACAACGACTTACCAAGAAGAACTGGATATCTCGGTAGTCAAAGTATACGAGGGGTTCAGACTGGATACTGTTGTAATGATGAATCGGGCATGGGAGAAACCTGCAAGAAGGTGGGTTGGACCTTTTTAACGATACCCCTGCAGTGACGTTACAACTTACAACCCGCGGCTGTCTAGAAGCTTGAAAGTTGAAACATTCGTCGGAACGATCGCTGTTAAATCACTTTGGTCATGACGCACCTGCTCTTCCTGGTTCTCTGACGATTCACTCCATCAGCCGGGGGACGAAAGCAGGAGGAGAAGACTCCTGCGGGGAAAATGGCGGCTTCGTCCGGTCATTACACATCTATGCATACCAATCTTCGACGACCTTTTCTCGTTCCGCAAGGGCGTCCGGGCGTCCCGATTGACGATCGACGTCTAGTGAGCCTAGGAAGCAGTTTCATATTGTTAGACTCAGCGCGTGGATCCACGCGCACGACAAACAAGCTTTACGGCGATAACAAGCTAACTTCCGGAAGTGATTGAGGCTCGCAACATCGGTGGCCCGTTTCGGATAAACCTAGATCGGATAGACCTATGACGACATTACCAATGCCGTCAGCGATTCCGCCGAAACCAGAACGACGATCCAACGATCGTGGCATATCGACCCGACGGCATGATCCCCACTTCCCCAGTTTCCTCCAGCAGTTTAGGTGCATGGTATAGCGTCTTCAGTTCTGCGACTTCTCCAGCTTCCAGTTGAGAACTGCGGGCGAACCTGTAAACACATTCACCATGGGCAAGAGTAACCTATTCAGCTGTCGACTGCCTTCCGTGACTACCAAGGAAAGATACGAAGTCCAGAGATTTACGGGACCGGAGCGAGAACTGAGAAGACTTCAGAGCCGAGAAGTGGAAAAGGAAAACGCCAAAAAACGGTACAGTCCGGTCGCTCGAAATCTCGACAAAATTTTCTGATTTCAGAAGAGGAAAACATACGAAGTTAACCGTACTGCTTGCCATGCCCACACAGCCGGTTATCTGCACTTTGATCAGTTGATTACACGAGTCTCAGCACGGTGTAATGTGTGTGTTATGTAATATTGGGCCTTGGCTTAGTATACCGTGTGGTGAATGTATGGTGGGCCTCAAACTGAAACTGGAAAATTTCGTCCAGATTTCCAGCGACCGGACTGTGCCTGGTGAAAATGTCTGCCCTCCCACCCCAGGGCGGTTCCAATGGCAGAGTCGGGCCGACGGCATGCCCTGGTCTGAACGGCAATGCGCTGTGCAGTTTGCACTGTGACTTTGTAGTGTGCACTCTCCGTCAGTAGCCAGCTTCGGTTCTGCGAAACTCTTCCTGCGATTCTTGTATGCATGCCGTCTTGTGCTTGTAGATCCCTCAGTATCGCAGCATTACTGCCAGGACTAGTGGGATTGTCTCGAGGTTGCGGCATCCTCATGGCAGACACGAAGCGCGCGGAGCTGTTCCAGATGGAGCAGATGATCCAGCAGGTGGAAGCTGCACTCAATCGCCAGAATATTGCTCTCAAAGATTACCACACTGTTATCCACAACGCTCGGGATGAAAATTACACTGCTGAAGAGGCTGCTGTGGAGATCCAGACAGCTTTGAATAACCTGGAAAGCTGCTTAATGTGGGCCAGAAGCTTGAAAGTTTGAGTATCCTTTGCCTTATCATCACTGTATGCATGTGTGTGAGGCGCATGCAGCAGGAATTTGTTGTATGCATGTGCATGTCTCGTATGTTATATCGAAGCTACGCTCAGATTTTATTCCTCTTTTGCAGAGAAGTGGACCAGAAAGTCGCGGACCTTCCGTCATCTGTTTCCAGCTTGGGTCTTGCTTCGTTCCTGTCCTCGTGTCCGCCCATCGGCGCAACCACTACCGGGCAAGGAGATGGAGGGACCAACGCGGCAGCATCACCATATCGTTCGCTATACGAAGAGCTGATTACCACATATTCCATCCACGAACGTGTTAGTTCTTCTTCAGCAAGTGGTTTTCTCGACATGAAAGTATCGTTAAAGATGAAGTACAGCTGCTATAAAGTTGCGCTTAGCTTGTTCATGGGTTTTTAGGGGAGAGAGTACTGCAGTGTCATTTTGCCACATTTGTCCGTTCATGCCCATCGTAAGATGGGGAAACCACCTAAATTTCATCCGAACCTGCCTCGGCCACACGAAATTTACGAAGAGTAAGACTACGTGGAACGAACTGCGCCGTACAGCTCTGTTAGCTGTTTCTTTGGCTCGTGTACTGAATTTTCGTAGTATGGAACCCCATGCTCGAGCTGATGATATGTTTGCAGTGTGTCCAAAAAGATCGACGCCATCTTCAGGCAGCAATCCGCTTCGTTATCGACGCTGACATTTGCCGTCTATGATCTGCCGGCAGCTGGCGTTATTGTAGAGGTAAGCGCTTCGTCCTCTTTTCTGACATCTTCGAATCAAGATAACTGATAACTATCCTATATCGAGCTGGTGTCGACGTAGCTCGTGGTGGACCGGATATTTCGAGTAGCGCTAACCATACGTGGTACAGCCTTCGTCGAAGGAGTAAATATCCGCGGTAGCGATGAAAACTTCAATCTAGAAGCCAAAGCGTTGAGGCCCATCGACCTGTGGACACCGTCAGGTTACGAAGTTTACCGAGTGCTGGCCCGAAATGCCACCGAAGCTGTCCTTCATTACCACTCACCCAATGAACCTGAAAGATCGCTACGCGGATTCCTGGTAAGCAACCTGTTTATAGACAACCTTTCGCCTGTCTAGAGTACGTCTGTACAATGTCGGAAATCCCTTCCTGTGATCACGTGACCTTGGCTACTGTTGACTAATGAGACCACGTGATCACGGGAAGGGATGCATTTCCGACATCTTGGAATCATGCTTGCCTCGTTATAGCAATGGATCAATTCGTTAGCGACCTTGTTCAGTTCGCCGTGCAAACGATGTGGAAAGTACTTGGACAGCGGTCTCCCAGGTAAGCTAGAATGGAAAGCTAGAAGTATTCCATCAAGCTTATGGGGTGCTGACTTCCACTCCCACGTCTGTTTTTAGCCACCTGGAGGGATTACAAGAAGCTAGAAGCGTACCATGAAGCTTGCCGGGTTCTGACTTTTACCACCACGTAACTCAGCTCTTATGTTCCGGCCATTGCTCCTGTAAGTTTTTATGGAAATCTTTTATTAGAGTTTCCTGAAGAGTTCGGATCGTTATTATGCGTTGCGACGAGGATTCGCAGGCCCCAATAGTCTTTGACACTTTGTATATGGAAAACACTTGCAACGTTTATGTATCAAAATCAATGTGTAATTCCGAGAGCGGTAAAATTACCGCTGAACCAAAATGACCAAAAGGTAATTATCACGCAGCAGATGCGAGGACTGTCAAAGGGCACTTTGATTTTCTGCTAAGTCTTAGTGACTGTCATGAAATTAGCTCTAATGGAAAGGGAAAACTGTTCGCTTTCGGCGCATATGGGAGGCCGTTGGATCCTCTAGTGACTAGTCTAATGAACAGGGTAGGCAGCGGAAGTTGATACGAGCTCCCGCCGACAGAACACAAAGTCGCTTCTAGGTATGACAGTTCTCGATTACCAGCCATAAATGGTAATCTTTCACAGTCCCGACAGGTTCAGTCCGCTGTATCGTATCACTTAGGACGGTCAACCAGTATATTGGTGGAAATTAAGGTTTAAAACTGCCTTTAATGGAAGTGCTGTGTGTTGATTGCGGAGGGGAAGTGAGTGGGCAACGGTGCTGGTTGTAGCATCAATTTTCAGCTTGATTAAAGGGAAAAGGTGAGGAGTAATGAATAAAGTGGTGGAACAGGCAGGACTTCCGGTTGGCCCAGCCTCCAATGCTGGCTGATCCATTTAGGAAGTCGTTGCGTGTAGTTATTGCCAGTGAGGCACTTCCGGTGGAACAGACCCAAACTGGCCCTATGCATGCTGCTCGCTTTCTTCCTGATGCCACTGATGGATGTCTACAGGATACCATCATGTCCAGCACAAATATATGGGAGTCCCAATATGACCAGCTAGAGGTGAAAGGCTGCTTTTCGGCTGAACCATGAAACTCAGAACTACCACTAGCCACTAGGTAAAACAAAAGTGCCACTTCGGAATTTTATCCCAAACTGTAAACTAACCCGTCAAAGTCAAATATAAGTGTGGAAGTCAATTTTTCCTTATTGAGCTCAAAACAGGAAGAAAGGCCGGCATTGGGAGGCGGCAAAGTCTCTTTGAACTAGTAACACATCGGTGTCAAGCGCCACGCGACGCCGCCCCGCTGGCAAACCTTCCCTAAATCAACAAAGAATTAGTCAAGTATCTTTTCTGGCTTTTCTCCGTGATCGAAATGTGATCGCCATCGCGGCTTTATCTCTTTAGCCTCATCGGACTCATCACATCAGGAGCCAACTTCAACTTTTGGCGTTGTCAGGATCGATCAACTGCAATGTAAAGAGACCGGTCTCGTCGATTTCTACGGTAAATGTTAGCGGGCCACCATAACGCCGGTCGCTGCTTTCGGAGTGATCAAAGTATAAGTTGCGTTTCTCTAAGTTGGCCCCCGCTCTTGAGACATTGCTCATGTTTGGAAGTAAAGGCGGGTTGTACTGTAGGTGTTGTGGTGTTGGCGAACCCTACAGTGTTGAAGGGACCGTGAGATCCGCATTCAACGTGCGCTATATATGCGAGGTCAAGCAAAAGTCAGGCTGCCCATGCAGCCGATATCCGCCCTCGTAGGATAGATAGGACGGCCTTGTTGATGGTGAAGAAACGAGTTGGAGGTCGGTGTTAATGGAGTCATTTCGTTGGAGTTTAATATCTGACAGGGGAGCCGTTCCACATTCATCCCCGATGACAGCTTCCCGCTGCTCACGATAGATTATGCCTGCTATCCAATACCACAAAGTCCCGATCTCATTGCGGTCTCGGTCAGCCAGCCATCTATTTATCCTGTGTATAACAGTCAAGACGAGCAGAGCCGACACTCCATTAACTTGCCTTCCATCGGGATTTGTCGTAGGCCCACCCTTCCTCCAGCCTCATACCGTACATCCAGCCAATCACAGTCTACGTACAGATCAACAAAGGTGGCGGAAACAAGAAAGACAGTTAGCCTACACCAAAATGCTTCCCTAATGGCGTAATGGCGACATGAAAATTTGTCATTAATAGAAAAATCTCACGAAAGCTCGTTCAACTTCATGTTGCCATCATTTGCGCCTTCCCTTCACGCCCATTTGCCGCATATTTATACTCATTCCAGCAATTGGATTAACTTTAACTGAGCTACTGCTCCGTCTTATTACCCTCCTCATATAAAGGCAGAGTTTGTTGGCGTTAACCGTTAATTCTCTCTGAATTACACTTATTTGTCTATCAACTGCAAATTTGCAATATGGAATCCACGTTGAGCTACATGGCTCATTTCCCGTCGGCAGGTACGAACAGGGCTCGGCAGCTGCACTAATCAAAGTTGTGAAACTGTGATTGCTTCCGATCCCCTCCAGTCTCTTCCCTCTTTTCTTCCAAGTTTATGGGGCCGTTACAGTAATTTAATTTCGCCCGATATTGGCAACTGTCACTTTGCGTTACTGTTATGTTTGTGCGGCGTCCCGACCATCCTCTGGTGATCAGTTCCTCGCTAACATGCTATGCTTTATCCCCCCTTATTTCCAAGCCATAACTTTACAAGCTCCACAGCGATAATCGAGTTACCGGCTCTTCCCGAGTTTGGCATCGTAACCCATATATCATTGTGTTTTCAGAGTTTCTGCGGAAACATGGTGGAGGGGATATGCATCTACAAGATGTTGGCAAGAGCGGCAAGATGTCCAGTCACAGCGGACTAAGTGGCTCTTCGCATGCTCACAGTCCGACAGGGGAGGACGATGACGACGGCCGTAGCAACTCGTCGGCTTCCACCTCCTTCGTCAGCGCTGCTAATCAGCACAATAACGCAGGCCTAACCAAGGACTCGCAGCTCTTGGAGGTCATCACCAATCTGGATAACTCGGCCAACAGCAACTCCACTTCTGGCAAGACCTCCAAACAAAAGCGACACCGTACACGCTTCACACCGGCACAGCTGAATGAACTGGAGCGAAGCTTCACCAAAACCCACTATCCCGACATTTTCTACAGTGAGTTCAACCAAAAGTACCTCTTGTATCGAATATGCCCTAGACCTGTCCCTGCATCCACTGTCTTGCAGGAGAAGAGATTGCAATGCGGATAAATCTGACGGAGTCTCGCGTACAGGTTGGTAACCTCGATTTCCATCAAAGATATACAAAACACAGTCTAGTTTAAGAAACCTTTCCGCCATTCACGACATGAAACGCTCTGGAGCCCATCTCGGAAATTCGAAGGACTATGCTTTTCATGACTACAGAATTCAGCAAGCCCGTTTATGGGGAGTTTTGATCATTGAAAGGTTATTTAGGCGTGACAGTGGGTGGTCGTTGCGGGCAATTGACAGTCTTGGCTCATAAATATATTGCCTTGACCACATGGACAGCGGCCACATCCGCCGGGGTGTTTGTGGGGATTATGTGATGACTTTGTTAATGAGCTGCAATCTGCATCGGGCGGCTCGTTTGGGCCGATGCTATGGCAGACAGGACATGGTGGCGCGCGCACGAGACAGCAAGCACATAAACGTTTAGTCAGGCCAATTAATCTGCCCTATGCACACATGTAATATCCCTTCACTGGCGAAACGCGCGCCTCACCAAGACCTCGTAAAAGCCAAAAATGCACAACCTCCTCCCGTCCTCCGCCACCTTATGAGGATGTTGGCCAAAGTGATTGGGTTGTCAGTGCTTTCAACGCGTGTTACCTGTGGAAAAATGGCCAAATCATTGGTTGAATCCGCGGACCAATCTGTCTGATGCTTCAATATTTTGTTGGATTATGAAATTTGGTCGAGTAAATGTTGATTCAAAAGACTGTAGGATTGAAGCAAGCGGCGGGGACCGATGACGATAAATGGGCAGTGGAAAGGTGGGGATATGCCACTGAGCCAAACTTCACTCTTGTGGAAGGATAGTGCCAATTTGATGGGCTATGACTCTTGATGATGTGTATCATTTTGTGGCATAACAGTTCACTTACGCTGTCTTCTCCTCTCCATCGAACTCACAATGTCTATTCGATTGCGGTTATCCCCAATGTTCAGCCGGTAGAAGAAGACACCTGCATGCATGGCCGGGACAAGTGATGCAGGCGGGCGTGCGTGCATGTTGCGCCATTGTCCCATAATGGAATGCTCATTTTAGCGACATAAAACACTCTATCCAATGTTAATCTATCGACAAATACTCCATCTGTAGCATTTTCATTTCTCATACATTGATCGCAAAGTGAGCGGCTATCTGGTCGTATTAACTCCACCTCTCCTCGAATCCTTTGCTGTACAATCAATGCACTTTGCAAAATGTGTGCGCCCTCCTTCATTGATGCAGAAAGCTCATCGGCATCTGTCTGTGCCCTGTCTATCAATGAGCGATAGTGTGATGGTGGACACGCGATACCTTTTGTCCGTCATGCAATAGGCTGCTATTAAAGTGCGATAAGGTCGTGGCTGCATCAGGTGGATGGATGGATGATCAAGTTGTGATTGCTTGCAGGTGTGGTTCCAGAACCGTCGGGCCAAATGGAAGAAGCGCAAGAAGGCCAGCAATGTCTTTCGCAGTCCCGGCTCCATGATGCCCTCCCATGGCTTGCCGCCCTTTGGATCTTCGGTTGACCCTTTCGCCACTCCACCCTCCTTCCAGTCCTTGGGCTGCAACACCACCACCGGGCAAGAAGCAGGTCGCTGGTCCGCCCAGTCTTTTCCCCACATTGCCCTCAACTCTGGTAGGTGAAGGTCCCCCTGCATAGTCAGGCAAGAGGAATGTGCTGGCAGCTAGCATGGGACAGCAGCTAAATGATGAGGGATGTTGTGCCTTTCAGAATATGCGTGGAGCGGCCTGACAAGCGTCGGAAGTCATGCTGCTCATCACCAGTCTCTGGAGAGCTGCAACGGCGCCAACCCTGCCAGCCTGTACGCATTAGCCAGCAATCCCTTTTGCAGTGTGGCCACCGGCTTTGCCACTTCCCATCACGGCAACGGCCCCTCCATCCTAACCCAAAACAGTACGGCTTCCAGCTCTACCAATGGCACTTCCTCCTTCAACAACAGCCCAGTTTCCACTTCAAACGCTGTCCTTCAACATTCCATGCAGCCGGATTCCTTGATGGGCAACTTCCCTTGCGAACCCGAATGGCGAGGCAACAGTATTGCCAACCTGCGAAGGCGCGCCTTGGAGCATACTGCCACAATGACATTCCGCTAGCTGCAAACTTATCACTACTTGTACTTCTTTTTCCATCGACGAGGTGGCAGTAGCTCTACCTTTACCGGTCTCCGTAAATTTACTCTTTTAATTATTCCATTATCTGTCCTAGTGTATACCTTTTTTTGATCCATCATCAACGTGCAGAGCTTAATTATTGAAACCGTTTCCTTCACATGACACTCTTGTAAAAAACACACTCGAATAAAACAAACTCTGGACGAAGAGCATTCAGGATGGATGCTTATCGCAGATCTCTTCGTGATCACTGTCAATTTGGAATCATCTTCGAGATCAGTCTGATAAAGCTCCGTTTGGTGTTCTTTTGTTTAGTACGCCATTCGACTGATCCGGTACACGTGTACAGCTGATAATAACCGAAGCACGGTATTGACGGAGAAAACCAACTTTAAACATGCATAACTCATGTTTTTGCCATTGTGACCCCTCGATATTTTTACATATTTGAGCTGCTCTCGTCAAGGTCTATCGAATGAGCTGAGAAAATCACTATCGACTGTTTTGGTCCCAAATTCACATGTTAAAATTTTCGACATTGATTTTATTAGCTCATTCGATAGATCTCAACGAGACGAGCTCAAATATATAAAAATATCGAGGGGTCACAATGGGAAAAACATGAGTTATGCATGTTTGAAATTTTGGTATCTCGTCGTACGATCTTCTCTGATCAGGCGAATGACCTACATACTGTTAACTCGTGTGACGCTTTCTCGCTTTGGAGTATCGGAACAATAGGTGGATTTGCCATCTGCATTATAGGGAAACGGAATGCCACATTTATATGTCGAACTGTACAAAGTGTCGATGTCGAACAAGCAACGGCGGTCATCACGTACGAGGGACTACGAGGTCCGGCACCTTCTGGGACTGGGAAGAAAGGTAGCACCGGTGTTGATATCAATGGTCAATCCTAATTTGAATATCGTTTTCAGACCAGGATATATTTTTATTTTCTAAAGTAGAAGGATGGAGCAAATATGGCGTAGCCAAGATATGCAGTGCTGGATAAAGACCAACTTGCCGAGGTTACATGCAGCTGTGCAAGAAGTCAAGGGAGAACATGGGGAAGGCGCCTAGACTCTTCCACAGACTAAACAGAAAATCTCTCAGTTCAAGCGTTACAGAAGCTGGTTGTAACTTCCACCAGGAAGAGGATGGCAAAGTTTGGGGGAGAGACAAGACAACTAGCCGCGTCTTGGTACAGTGACAAACTGCGGGCCAGAGGGCGCCGCTCTTGTCGTCGCTGGAGGGTCGACAACAGGTACGGCACTTCTCGGCGGCAAGAGCATGGGAGTGTACGTCTGGGCAGTCGGTGGAAGAAGCATCGGTGTATTGGTAGGTGCCGTTCTCGGTGGTAATAGCATGGGAGTAAAAGTCGGCTTGGGCGACGACTGAGTCTGAAAAGAAAACGAACCAACCAACCTCCCTCAGCCTTTAGTTATTTCATGGGACAATCAGGTCGATAATCAGCTAGATGTCTACCGTTCTTGGCGGTAGAAGCATGGGAGTAAAGGTCGCCCTTGTCTGAAAGGTGGAAAGCACGGGTTTAGGCCTGTCGTCACTTTGTGAGACAAATGTCTGAGGCTTTGACCAACCGTTGTTGTGGTTGACGTGGTAGTAGTCGGCGTCGTCTGCAGCCAAACATGATCGGGTAACTTGAAGAGGAAGCGCTCAGGTAAATCTGTACGCTTGGACCTTTTTATCAGACCACAACCAACAAGACTTACCGTAGACTCGGTGGTGCTTTCCGTGGTGGTGGTAGTTGTAGACGTCGTTGTCGTTGTCGTTGGCGTCGTCGTCTGTTCGAACAACATGGCGGCTGTTGAAGAAACCTTCATAACAACACATGGAGAGATATGACTGACCGTTTCAGTCCTTGTGGTTGGTATGATGGTGGTGGTGTCTGGAGTGGTTGTCGTTGATGGCGTTGTCTGCAACACAGCTCATCCATCGAAAGCCAGTCCATGGCAGCGTCTTACGCAAAAAGAATTACTCTGATGTGCTTACCGTTGTAGTAGACGTGGTGGTACTGGGAGTTGTCGTTGTCGTTGAGGTCTATCAACAAGTACCATACATCAAGTCGCAGTTGGCAGTAGTTCAGCTGAAGGAAATTTCTGAACATTTACCGTGATGGTGGGCCTTGTTGTTGCGGTGGTGGTGGACGGTGTCGTGGTGGGGCACAAGGGATTAGTGGGATCTATGTCACAACGAGGGGGTATCAATATAGGTGTGAAGGTCCTCGAGGAAGACATGATGGTTGTGGTTGGGGGAGTTGTTGAAGCAGTTGTTGTCGTCGTCTGCCAACAGAATATATCTCGATAGATATCGTAAATCTATCTTTATTTGTCATCATAATGTTGCTAGTTTGCTGTTTTCGGCTGGTGGTAATATTGCGTAAGCATCATGGCTCTAAGAAAGGACAATACTGACCGTCGAAGTGGTGGTGCTTGCTGTTGTTGTGCTGGTTGTCGTAGAGGGTGTTGTTGTCGTCGTCGATGTCTAGAAAATGAAACAAAAAATGACATACAAGGCAAATGACCGGTGATTAGATGGGTGTACCGTTGTTGATGGTGTGGTAGATGGCGTCGTTGTCGTCGTCGACGTTGTAGCGGACGGTGTAGTAGCGGGGCACAAGGGATTGGTGGGGTCAATGTCACAACGAGGAGGTATTAACATAGGTGTGAAGGGCCTCCTGGACGACGTCACAGTTGTGGGCAGCGCGGTTGTCGGGGGAGTCGTCGTCGAGGTCTGGATAACAACTCAAACTGTAACGAAGCACTGGAAACCATCTCATTTTGCTGACTCTTACCGTGGTTGACGGCGTGGTCGAAGGCGTGGTCCTTGTTGTCTAAAGAAAGATTCCAGAAGTGGTCTTTCCATATTACGGAGAGGGAAAGAATCGAAACTGATGTTACCGAGGTCGTTGTCGTTGACGTCGTGGTTGACGGTGTGGTGGTGGCACTTGTTATCGTGGGTGGTAAGGTTATGGGTGTCAAGGTCGAAATAGGCAGGAAGGTGACGGGACTTGTGACGGGACTTGTGACGGGTTGCGGGAGCAACGTCGGCCATGTGAACTCCGATTCACCAAACACTGTAAATGGAGAAGAAAGAAGTGCTATCTACTCCACCTTCTCCGCTATCCCACGTCTCTGAAACAAACAAGGATATATTTTGGAATGGAACTTACTCCAGGGAGCGAAGCCTTGATTGACACCCCAGACAAAAGCATCGTGATCCAGGACGTCTTGTGGAATATAAAAGTCATCGTTGGGAATGTAATACCTCCGCGGAGGTAATTTCTAGTGCGATATAAGGTGCCATATTCATCTTTGGGCCCCACACTACAGTACGTCATGACAAAGTGTCGCACCTGAATGGCCGGATACATGCCGTAGATGAATTCCTTGGAGTCGTTGGTATAGAGGCCGGTCAGATTGCCCATCAACCAGCCATCACTGTTGGTACGATACAGGCGCGTATCATTACTCAAACCTTGACGACCGAAGTGCCTCCGACGATGATGACGCTGTCGCGATGTCCCGGGTCGACGACGCCTTCTCCGCTGTACACCCCACCATTTTTTCTAAAGAAAAACCATGGCAAGTCGGATTACACTGGGAACCTTGAGCTGGCGTATTGCAGCGCAAAGGAGCAGAAGAAAAGAGTACTGACTTTGCTGCGATCAATAGGAAGGGCCTTGTTAAAGTTGAGCATGTCGGCCCACAGGTCAATCTTGCCGCCGGAAGTTTGTCGGGCAGCGCCCAGCAGATCGTAATTATACATGCTGCGACTCACTTCATTCAGCTGATAAGAGGGATGGTCAGCTTTATGAGTGGGCGGAATGTAGGAGAATGGCCGATGGCGCATCATCTGTGGCCGCTGCTGCTGTCGCGACCTGGGCTGGTAGCCTCCGCGATGACGATAGCTGTCAAGTCGCTCCCCTTGGCGGCCCATCAACGGTCGCGAATACACCGTCATCAAAGCCGCATAGACCAACATCAACCACATCCAGCGCCGCATGGCTCAATTCTGTCCAAATTTCTTCTTGAAAGATATGTCGTTCAGTGACGATGAGCAAAGGCTGCATAGTCGATCATCCAAGCGTATGCACGTAGTCAACACAGCACAAGAAGATGGAGGGACTGCTTAGCCTTGCATAATGCGATAAAGGGGAGAGTAATACAGGAATGGCTGGGTGAAGTCATTCAATGACGAGTAGTTGCGTCGACAGGCAGGTCCAGCGGGTGTACAGCTACAGGCCGTTAGTACATGCTCGGCCTCTCCTCCTCCCCTTCCCTCCTCTCCACTCAACGCCTCATGCTGTCATGTTGCTAAGTTTTTCTAGCAGCCTCTCTTGTCGCCGCTACATATCCCCAAAAGAACTTGCTTTCCCACTAGATCCTACTACCTTGCCATGAGCCTGAGGAAGGGATATCTGCGGTCCAAGGCTGAGAGTTTGCGCGGCTTATGGAGGTGGCTGTCCTCAACCTGACAACTTTACTGCCGCGGCAGACAAGCTAACCAACTGTAAGCTCATCGACTGTCTCCCATGAAAACAGCTAGATTTCGACAAGTATGCTTGAACAGCAGAGAAAGAGGTTTATGCCCCATTGGCAGTCACCGCCTTTTCGCTAGCCGCCAACATTGGCAAAAGCCATCCTTTAGATTCGCAAGTTTGTTTAGCAGGAAGAACTCAAGTAATCATTCACCAGCGCTACACTAACCAGCAAGAGCCCTTCGTGAAGAAAAAAAAGAGGAAAGAGTCAGGCTGATTCCTGAAATGAAGGGCAATCACAAAAAAGTATTTTCACCAGAAAAAAAAGACGAGAGAGGTGGTCAGCGTCATCGGCAACAAGGCCGTGCCCTGTCTCTGGACTTTTCACAATTCGGACTGTCTTAAGCCAAAATCAGCCATTCGATCTCTTCCCTGATGATGGGTGACTGACCTGGCATTGGCCTCCGGCGCTCCCGGCTGGACGTTGGAGGAAGGAGCGGAGGGAGAGGCGCCATCGCCACTGTCCAGTCGTCCTAGCAAAAGTTCCGGACTGAGAAAGTGCGTCGATTCCCGCAGGGAGAGGGCATCACGAGCACTCATCCACTCTTGACTTTCTTCTTCTTCCTCCTCCTCCTCCTCTTCTTCTTCGTCGGCTTCCTCACCGGCACTAAAGTCGTCATCTAGTCCAGCCACCACCTCGACCTTGCCACCCTGCACTTCGGCATAGTCATCGATGCCGTAACCTCCTCGCAAGTCATCCTCCTCTTCATCGTCATCTCCTTCTTCGTCCGCGTCGCTGAGACTGTCATCCGTTGTGTCTGTTTGAATCTACAAAAGCCAGCCAGCATCATGTTAGGCAAGAGAGCATGGTAAGGCAAAGCTTGTGTCGTACCAGGTTATTGAGAGGACGAGGAAGGAGGGGGACCTCATCGGGCCCAAGTGAAGGCTGACGCGAGGGATGGAGCCAGGGGTGTTGCAGAGCTTGAGCGGCAGTGGCACGTGTAGCTGGGTCAAAGTCCAGCATGGGCAAGAGAAAGTTGGAGAAGCCAGCGGCATCCGTCGGTGACCAGCGGTACTTCTCCACCAGCACATCGTACAGCACCCACGGTCGCAGGTCGCTAATGTTGCGCAGCTCTCCACGACGGGTAAAATATTCCCGCGAGTACGTACCGGCCAAGGCCAAATGCCGTGGAATGGCACCCAGCAGCTCAATGATGTGGGCAATGTGGTCCTCGTCCCGCGAATAATCATCACCTAAACATCAATAGACACCCCCGTCAGTAAACAGTCTCGACCTGCCCTTCAATCTGAATACACTTCATTGCTCAGTTACCACACAATACCCAAGGGACTCTTAATCGCAAGCTCATCAGAGGAAGCTCGAGCTCCAGACAGCACGATCCTTTTCTCAGGGTGATTCTCCGATTTTTCCAATTTTTTAGTTTTGGCTGAGTCATGGCTTTGTGTCTGATCAATCAATTCGTATGAATCAACTGGCGAAAAAAGCTAGTTGATTAACAAAGAATTGATTACTCTCAGGAACCTGCCGGTCGGACAATGGTACGACCGACAGGGTATGACGTAACTCGTGCTGCCTGCTGTACGATCGGCAGCCACGCGGCTGTGTAACTAGGTAGGAAAATAGAGGATCGTACAATGGTACAATCGCCAGGGTGGGTGGGTAGGCTGGTTGACTACTAGTGGCTAACCGTTGGTCTTGCTGTCTTAACCACTAATGGTTGACCATTGGTCTTTCTAAGTTGAGCATTAGGGGCCATTGGTTTTGCTATGTTTGCCATTGGTTTTGCTATGTTCGACCACCGATACTAGCCACTGGCATTGATAGGTTAACCGCCCAATCGCAGCTGGTTTATTGGCCCGTCCTTTCTGTCTATTGGACAATGGGCGTGGTAATCGGTCTGGGCGGAGTGCACAGTTTACTGGAGCTGATTATTTGACTGAAAGACGCTTTTTACTACCTCAGATGTGAATGAACCTTGGTTCCCATCCTTTGATCTTTTCGCCTTAGGCTCAGGCTTGCCATAGTTTCCCCAATTTAAGGGCTTTAGAATGCCTGAACAGCTTTCTACGATGACTCAAGCGGTCTATGATCATTCTAAAGCTCCGCTGGAAGGCCAGCTTTTTAGGCGGAGCTCTCGCAAAAGCCAGCGCGCAGGCTCTTGAGGTAATAACTGCCTGATGGACCTGTCGTGTCACGCACTAGCACACATGTTACATATGTAAGTGCATGACATAACCCACCTGCATAGCACGAGACCCCATTCACTGCCATACTCCATGGTATGCAGGTGTGTGAAATAATCAGTTTGAGCTTTCCGCCGATATCAAAGCACGTCTCTGTCGTTTAGTGTTAAGACTTGGGTACCTGAGTGCGGTTCGAAGAGGTAATCACCGGTAGCCAGCTCGAAGGCCATGCAGGCGGCGGACCACAAATCGGCTGGTGGGCCATAGCCAGCACCAATGAGGACTTCCAGCGAGCGATACTGCCGCGTCTGGATGTCTTCGGTAAAGTGCAGCGAGGTCCAGCAGGCGTTACCCAGATCGGCAATCTTCACCGGGATATCACAGATATCGTGGACCGGATCCAGGCGATTAGTCAGGTCATTCATGAAGCCACAACACGTCATGTTCAGCGCTGTCTCATCTTTATTCTTCTTGGAGGACTCCATCGATGACAAGTCCATGTCGTTGGCCATCATGTCACCTGTCCCGTGATCCACACCTACAACCCACCCATCCATCAGTACCCATAATAAGAGACATGTTACATCGAATAGCGCACATTGTCGCTGTTATCAGCTCATAGCATGCGCCACTTGGAAATTTCATCTTGTCAAGTGTTCCTTCTGTTCAAATAGTGACATGAACTTTACCGTTTTCTTTGGGTGCGGTCTTGCTTGCAGCATCTTGCGACAAGGCGCCGGCATCCTCTTCCATGGCCGCATTAAGCTTTAGTTCTTTGGTGCCGGGGCTGCGGGGCGCGTCATGATGGCGGGTGAAGCGGTCATCTTCATCACTGGACTCTTGCTGGGCTCTGCCATGTCCCGCGCTGGCCGTCGTCTTCTCTTCCATCTGTCGTAGATGCTGCTCCTGTTCTCGCAGCAGCAGTTCCTGCTTCTTTTGCTTCTTCTTGATCCTCTTGCGCTTCTTCTTGGACATGTCTTTGGTGATGACGTTGGTGCGTTGTTCGGTGGGCGCTGTGGAGACGACACTGGGCGGCAGGTTATCCTTATGGGCTCGCTGTAGCTCCATCGTTTCCAGCGCCAACTTGCGGACATCGCGCTCATCGACACACAGCAGGATATTCTCCGGTTTAATGTCCGTATGGATAATGTTGCACTTGGTATGGAGGTAGTCGAGGCCCTGCAGGACTTGGCGCATGATACAACGGACATTCTCCAGCGGGATGCCGCGGTACTTGGAGCGGATAATCAGCTTCAAGAGATTACAGCCCAGCACTTCAAAGACCATACAGACATGACTGCCATTGACCCCCGAGATTTTAAAGTCATCCAGCAGTTGCACCACCCGTTGGCGGTAGGGGTCGGCCCCGTCGGCGTCGCGGACACAGCGCAGCAGCTTGATCTCGTCCAGTGCCGTCTCCGTGTAATGACTGGCCGACTTGACCACCTTCAGGGCTACAAAGCGCGACAAGGTGCGGTCCCAGCAGAGCCAGACGGTGGAAAAGTGTCCCCAGCCCAGCTTGCGCACAACATGGTAGCGCTGCTGGAAGAGGTCGCCAATCTTGACGGGATGATAGCCGCCCTTCTTGTAGTCTTTGGGGTCTTCCTGCTCTTCCTCCTCCTCCTCCCCCTTCTCTTGCTGCCGCACTTCCTCGTCATCCTCCTCTTCTTCCACATCGATATGGCCACCCTCCTCCTCCTGCTCCTCCTGCTCCTCCTCATACTCGCCCTCCCATTGCGCTTCACCGGCATTCATCCTGCAACCACAAATGAACTCTCTCTTAAAACCCACCAATCATAAGAATCGATAAATCTGCCGGCAGAAGGTAATAAAAGGAGGGCAAATGGCCAAGTCCAGTTAGGGCCAATATTCCTGGAGGATATAGATCGATATTATTATGAATCATTGGAGCATGTCTGGACCTCGCTGGCTCTTGCACGGGGCTAACTGTCAACAGCGCTAATTCTAACGTTGTACTGTTGTTGCTGAAGGGGCAAATGTGCCATGGTAATTCACAGTTGCAGCACTTGCCATCTCTCACTCATCCATCTGACACGGCAACTTGCTGACACTCAATATTCCGTCTCAGACTTGAAAGCCAGCTATCAGACGTTCAGCCTCATAGGCCAAAGCCAAGCATGGAGCCCACCACATACACTTTTCTAGGCCACATTTCCAAGCTGCCATACTTTGTCAATTTGCAATGTCAAATTACCCTCTGTATCCTCTTACACTTGCCAGCCTTCTGAAAACGCCAACCACAAAGAAGAAACCTCAACAAGAGGAAAACTTGAAAGGAAAACTTACTGGTCAAAGCTGGCTGGCTCCCGAGAGGAAACAGAGTGGGTAGTAGCAGTAGTACAAGTCGATGGAGGGAGGCTGCTTGCGGCTGATGGAGCGGAACTTGTCGAAGAAGCTTGAGCGTTGCCACCAGCCATGGTCGTCATCAATGTCGTCGTCGTCAATGTCGGCCCATTAGTTGAAGAAGCTGGAGAAGCAGCAGCAGCAGCAGTATTCTTCTTCTTGTTGCCCTTGCCTCGCTTCTTGCGGGCTTGAATAGCCAACACTTTACGGTTGGAAACACTCTTGCCGTTATTCATCCTTCACTCTCTCCTTGCCAGTACTGCAGCTAAGGGCACAATGGCAACTTGTGATGATGTCACTGCAACACAATATATACGTACATTAAAGGAGGAGAAAGACGTCATAACTGAATACCGGGCATCATTTCCATGGACCATGGGCCATAAAAGAGAAGGTATCAGTGTCAATTAACAAGGTCCGTAACGATGGAGAAGAGGCAAGTGTCAGGGCTAGAGGGCAGATTGCCTACTATGATAGCAGCAGTTAACAAGCTTGGTATACATACACAGTGGAAGACGGAAGGAAGGAAGCGGCGAACTCACTCAGCTGTCAGCTGAGACTTGCCTCAACATCGTCGGCTCAATACAAGATTCCCCGACGTTGTCTGCAGAGATTTGTCTCCATCTCCACTATAGAACAAGTTCTTGCTTGGCCATGCTCTACGACCGCACTACAAGGCTACATAAACTAACGTCATTGATTTATCTTTGTTAGTACGAGTGTGGTACAACTTGGAGCGTCGTACCAGCAATACGCTCGATACTTCAAGCGCACGTCAATATGCCTGCAAAGTAGCTTTGACGCAGAGCACCGCTGCTATATAAACTACCGTCTTCGGTTGGGTGACAAGAGCCTGTAGGACGCAGCGTGAGCTGCTCAGAAGATGCAGGCGTCGTCGACGGACTCACTGTGCAACGAACCTCCTATCTCACCACCTCTTCTATCCTGCGGCAATGTTTCTCAAGCACTCTGTCGCTTTGCTGTCAAGACACTGTAAAAAAGAAATATACGTACCAGGCTCACTTACATCGCTTGCATGTTTTTGTAATGAAAATCATACTGTGCATCATCATGCTGACGAGTCTGTAAACTACAAAAAGGCACAAGACTGCTTCACCATATTCTGTCCTCCCATCCTCAGCCCTAGCTGTTTATCTGCAGTCTGTAAACCCCCACACGGCCACACCTAACGGAACGGCACTTATTCCTTCCGACTCGACGTCGAAGCACTGCCGCAAAGTACCATTAACCTCCTTAACTTGGGAGACTCGCTCTCGCTCTTCCATTTCTACAGTCTACCAGACGAAGGCCTCGCTACGCTGTCCATCTCCAATCAACAATCAAACCCCTACTTGACACATAATTATCGCACCATTGACACTGCTCACCTGCAATGCGTACCACGTCGAAACGGCGCATCCGCTGACAATGACAGCTTCCTCTTCAACTCCAAGGCTATACAGGTATCCACAGGTAACTCTAATCAGGGAGGGACACCAGTTCAGGAACAACAGGTTCCCAGGACAAAACAGAGTGAGCTTGCCAAGCCTGGAAGGTAAACGATGAGAGTTAGACAAGTATATAGATCCGCTTCGGATCTGCCTCCAACTTTTCTGAACCACAGAACCTTTGGTCTTCTACAACGCCATTACAGTTGCGGATTCTGGAATTGGAACTGGATAAGACAATCAGAGAAGCTCACCTCCAAAAAGTGGATCAGCCAACCGAAAGTAGGTGACGAAATGTCCCTGGCCGTTCGAATTCCATCACATTTCCCCTCTCCTTATCAGTCCTTGCTCCTTCGGGTTACTCTGGCGAAAGCAACCCCAGCGACATCAAAAGCTACAAAGGTGCACCGGAAGATCCAAGCTGAAACTGTAGAAGTGAAGAAACCATATACCAACATGAAAATCAAAGAACCGAGAAAGATTCGATTTACTTTGATGAATTCAATCAAGCCAGTCTGGTCGAACTAGCGCGTGCAACCTAGTCCCTTGATTGATGACCAGCATTAATTTTTGTTCCATTCCAGTTTCCGACGACGTGTGCGAAATGGGGAGTGGAATGGGGAGTGGAATTCAAGTACGACTGTACGAGTAACGTACGCCGCTGGTGAAAACTAAAAAGGGATGTCAGCGTTGTATCCATACTCGGCGGCTGGCAGCGGTGTCCTCTTAAAGCTCGGATCCGCGAACCGACTAGGACCTTAGACAGCAGGAAAATATTGGCTAACAAGAACATACTGTACCGGGAACATGCATCCACCAGGTTCTTGTTCCGGTGCATACAGTCCATTCGGAGACCAGTTCCCTTACATTGTCCTGTCTGTATCCATCAGCCTCTTTTTCACAGAAAAGATTACTGCTTTCTAAATCTTATTCCAGCCAAAGAGTGTTTAGACAAAAATATCAAACAAAACAAATTTTGACTAGATCGAAGAGCTGGTTAGATTCATTTCTAGAGCTGGGAGAAGAAAAAGCAACTCTGACAAGCACTACAGTATGCACAAAGCTTCCTATGGTCAATGAGGGTTAACGGCTTTCCCCACAAAAGAAGAATAATAAGGGCTAACGTTGGTCCTGTTGAAAGCGCGAGCTGGCTCGTCGAGGTGGCGCCTCCGAGTGCTCCAAGCGCAGAGAAGCGTTGCGCTGGACAGCCGTGGGCTTGCCATTTGGACGAGGATGGTTGGCAGTCTTGCTACCGTTGGTCTGGATAGTGGAACGCGCGTGCGGTTGCGTGCTACTCTGTGGCGCTCGCGGAGGAAGTGGGCGTGAGGAAGCGGAAGGAGGAAGGAGCGGCGGCAGCGAAGGTGGCTCGAGAAAGAAGGAAGCTTCGCTGCTGAGGCAAGGACTGCTGTCGCGGCTGCGTAACTCGGTATCTTCGTCGTTCTCCTCGTCGGCATCACCGTCAGCATACTCTCCATCACTGGCATCGTCCACAGTCGAAGCTGTAATAAACAACCAAGAAGATGCATCAGTGTGCTCTTTCAAGTAGCATATGGACAGTCAAGAGGCTGCTAACCAGTCTGCAGGTCGCCGTCAGCGGTCATGTTAGACTCGAAGCTTCGCGTTCGAGGTGGCATTGTTGCGCCTTGAGCGCCCTGTGCTCGCTGGCCTTGCACAGTGTGAGCCAGCGAAGGAGGGGGAGGTTGTATGAAGCGGGGATTGCGGGGTGGTGGTGCCGGCTTGGCCAGCTCTTTACCCTGGCTATTGCGCGATGGGGCCAAGGCGTGTTCCTGCTGCATCAAGGCCACACCTTCATGCATCTCCTCCCCATCGTCCTGCAGCTCCGCTTCCGACTCGGTGTCACAACGCTGACACTCACCGTCCTGGCTATAGTACAGGGCCGAATAGTCATCTTCATTCCTGTTAGTTGATGTACATTCGGAGGGTGGCGGGTGACGTGGTGGTGGTGGCAGGAAGTCGGCCAGGTTGAGCGTAGGCAGGAAGTTAGCTTTACCCTTGTTGAAGTGAGGCTGCATGGACTGAGTTAGTTTAGCCGAGTTAGAGCGTGTACTGCTGCTTCGAGGGGATGAACGATGACTGTGGACGCTGACGGTCTCAGGGTGGGACTGGTGGGAGCGCGAGGAAAGACTGGAGTCGTTAGCGGCAGCGATCGGTGCTGGACCATGCTGTAGACAGGCTCCATTGTCATACCTGTAACATGTCACATGTCATACATGGACTTTGAGTGACGAACTACAAGACTGTCTACCTTATGTAAGACCCATCAGCGAAGGCAGTGGCTAGCTCATTGTACAATGGCGGCTGTTCCTGTGATTCTTCCTGATAGTAGCGCTGCTTCTGCATGGCCAGCGTCGAGGTGGCATAGGGCGAAGCGCCATTGAGGTCGTTGTCATGCAGGTGCTGCTGTTGCTCTTTCAGCTGGTTAGCTTGGTTGGCCCAGGCGCAGTCGTGATCGTGGAGGCCTGGGCCGTTCCAGGGTCCCAAGTAGACATTGCCGTTAGGCACTGCCCCACCTCGTCGTCCCAGGATGGCACTAGAGTCGGGCAAGAGAGAGGTGGTCGTTGTCTGCATCCCCGAGTGGAAAGGAATGCCCATTTGCTGGATGGCCAAGGGTGGATAGGTCTTGCGTCGCAGTGTGCCCTGGGCTCGTCGCATGTACAACATCAGGCAGAAGGTGATGAGCAGCAGCAGCAAGACACCACCCAGCGAGCCGATGAACCAGGGCTCGCGAAGAAAGTCGACTGTCCCTGACACTGGTCGCTCTATAAGGAGCCATAACATGGCAGGTTAGAATATAAGGTTGACAGCCTACCACAAGGCAAAGAGTCCATCCTTACCCATGCGGATATAGATGGGCTTGGATAGGAGACCCAGGCCTGCTTCGGTTCGGGCGGCCATCAGGATGCGATAGCGCATGCCGGCCGTCAGGTTACCCACCACTTCCGTCCCCCCATCTTTGTGACCTGCAACGGTGATGTTGCGCATCTGTAGGGAAGTGATGGTTGATGGTGAGAAAGGAAGAGTGTTGGATGGACTGGAGGTGTTGGCGCTTTGAGCGGGGATAACCAGAAGACGATAGTCCAATAGACGTCCGTTGAGGTGGTCGGCAGAAACCGGCTGCCAGCTGATGGCCAGTGCTGTCATGTTGACTAGCTGCACTTGCATCTCCCGAGGTGCTTCATCCGGTACTACAGCCACACCAACAAACTAACATTACTCTCTTCCCGCCTTTACCTACTACTTTCTCCATCTCTATCATCCCTTTCTCATTTCTAGTAACCTTGTGTAGTTTCTGTTTGTTCTTTTGGTATCGCTGCTTCCTCATTTTTTGAGTGTAGGCTACTGTCTTCGAATAAAGGCCATAGACGTAACCTTGTTCGTTTTTCTCCCATAATTGTCAAATTTTTTTTGCTTACAACACTCCTTCGATTTATCTGGGTAAATCAAGTTTGTGTTGGTAGGGTGAATTAGCTGTGCAAACAAGTCCATTCTATTGTAAGTGCTGAGAAACGATTTCTGTTGAAGTGAGCAATAATTACAAGTTACAGCGTTCACTTTACCTCAATTTTGTCGAAGTACAATGTCTGCAAGTGTTTTACACTCTTGCCTGGTCTGTTCGCCCCACTTGGCCACAAGCTCAGCGTTCTAGACTACACTGCTCATTCGAGCGTGAAACATTCTTCTCTTTTTCCTCTTGACTGCCCTGAGCAATGTTATACTGCTCTCGAAAGGCAAAAGAATAGGACAGCCAGCCGAGCGTGAAGAGAGAAATAAAGTGGAGAAAGAGGGCTTTGCTTTGGCAGTACGTACCATCTTGGAGTGTTTGACAAGTCATCATGTTGCTGGCCGTTCCTTTAAAGTCTTTGTAGAAGGGAACCAGCACAAACTCGTACTTGGTGTACTTCCGCAGGTTCAGTAGCGTGTGCGTTTGGGCTAATCCGCGCCGAACACTGACCAACGAGTAGTTGCCGCTGTGGCCGTTGTGCAATGGCCGAAACTTGATAAAGTAACCGCCAATGTACTTTTCATTGCGCAGAATGTTCCAGTACAAGTTGACCGCCGTCGAAGAAATGGCCTTTACCTGCACAGTTAAAAGAGTCAGTATAAACGAAATTGCCCACAACGACTATATTGCCAGAGCCTAGTGGGCACAAAGTCCGATGGGAGTAACTTCCCGGTCGGCACAGCCATACGAAGCCAAGGCAAAGAGAAGAGGGGATTACCTCGGTCAAGTGGACCAGCTGTTGTCCAAATTTAGCCTTGATATCAGCCAGATCGAATTCGGGCAGCGGGCGAAAGTTGCCCAGTGTCCTGATGGGTTCGGACATGACACTGGGTAGGGATATGCCGTGGCTGTTGATGGCTCTGACCAGAAAGAGGTAGGAAGTATCGGGTCGCATGTTATTCAGCACTAGACGGGTGGCAGTGACCAGCTCGGCCGCTGTGATCCAGCCTGCTGGAATATCAAAGCTAAAGTACTCCACCCGATATCCCAACACCGCACTGGCTCCTTCCTCCAGCGGCGCTCGCCAACTAATCTCCACATGTGTCTCGCTGACATTTAACACTTGCGCTTTACTAGGCGCTGAAGGGAATGTCGACGCATCAGGCATTCTACAATTCAAGAGAAGCACACGTTGAAAAAAGTACCTAACCTTGTCAAATATCTTCAAAAACAACTTGATCCTTCCTCCCAGTTGCGCACGCTGTTGGCCTATCACACCAGGGGCGTGCGCCACTTGATAAACCCATCTTTCTAGAGCTTGTTGGCTGAGCTTCCATTTTGTATCAACAGAAGTAGGGCGTACCTGTGGAAGATGACGTGAGGGTTGGTGGGCGACTCGACCACCAAGCTAGCCGACCATGTCGTGTCGCCACTCTCGGACGAAGCCACACAAGTATAGATGCCCGAGTCGGCAGTCTGTAGGTCCGACAGCTGCAACGTTCCCGAGTCCAGCAGCGTTAAACGGGCATTGTGCGTGCTGGAGAGGAGCATGCCATCTTTGACCCACTGGATAGTGGCGGGCGGCACATCGGAAGCCTGGCAGGGCAGCATGGCCAGGGAGTTGAGAGCCAGTGTCTGGTTAGCGGGGCCGACTCGAATGACAGGCGGTGGCACTTCGGCGGCGTGCGACACTTCCAGGTAGGCCTTGGCGATGGAACTGCCGGCCACAGACAGCGCCGAACAGACATAGTGACCACTGTCTTCCTTCTTCACAGTGTCGATGATCAGCGTGCCATCAGCTTGCACCGACAAACGACCGTGAGGCTGGCCTGGGAACATCAGCACCTGACTACCTTCCTTCGTCCTGCACAAAGAAACATCGTCGTCGATAATTTTATGAAGCTTCAAAGTCGCTACGTTGTACATATGGGGTAGAAGGATGCGAGGTCTTTGGCCTACCAAAAGACGGCGGGTGGCGGGTTTCCGGTGGTCAAGCAGTCAAAGCTGACAGCGCCATTGAGTGCCACACGTTGATCGCGAGGCGTGATGAGGAAACTAGGTCGACTGTGGACGGTCAACATAGCCGAGGCCGAGGCGGAACCCACAATATTTTCCGCTTCACAAATGTAAACACCCTATATGCATACAATACACAAAGTCATCGTACGGCTCATCTTCCCCGCATACTACGCACAATCGATATAGCCAGCTCGTATACCGTACCTCATCAGTGGGGGAAACACGTTCGATCCGCAGTGAACGATCCTCCTGCAGTATAACCCGACTATCCTTTAGCGGCCACCGTCCATCCTTCTTCCGCCATGTCACATTAGGCTCGGGATCGCCCGTCACTTTACACTCAAAGATAATGTTGTCCTATATGACAAACGATTACTTAGAGGGATAGCATAAGGGTGGAGGGAAGAGCATTCCGTACCTCGGCAATGGCCGTGATGTCTTGTGGTAGAGCCAGGAAGGACGGTTTGATATGCACCGTTAACGAAGCGCTATGCGATTCTTTCTGGCCGACAATGTTATCAGCCACACAGACGTATTGACCGGCATCGGAAGCCTGCACTTCCGTGATGACCAGATTACCTTCGTCCATCAAAGCCAAGCGCCCCGTGGCCTTCACTTCTTTGCCATCGCGCTTCCAAAAGACTTTGGGTTCGGGGAAGCCGCGTGGTGGTTGGCATTCCAGTAGAGCCGTTTCCCCGGCTGCCACTTGCAACTCCTTGCTGGGTTGCCGTCGAAACTCATCCCGCAACACTACAATGGCCACAATGGTTAACGTTTGCTCAAGAAAAAAAGAGGACGCGTTGCGCGAAATGACATTTACTTACGGGCCACTTGAAGGGATGCGTTGCGGGAGCGAGCTTGGCCCAAAGCGTTGATGGCCACACACCAGTAGATGCCGGCATCCGGCCGGCCTTTCTTGTTGTGCAGCACGCGACTAAAGTGTAATGCTCCATTTTGTTGAATTAAGCGCGGAGAGTCGGCCTCGTTGTTGGTAGTGCTGGCTGGTGCGGCTGGCAGGGCGTTGGGGCTTGACGATAAGGAGGAAGCAATTATGGTCGCTGCTGGTCCCCCACTACTGCTCACCAAATCGCCTGGCTCTTTGTACCACAGTATCTGCGGGCTAGGCTCCCCATCAGCTGCAGAAGATATACAACATTGTCATGATGACAGTATAAAAATCGACATGTTTTCTTGTCAATTACCTTTGCACTGCATTGTAGCCGGTTCATTCTTGGGAACAATGAGATCCGAGGGATGTTCGAGTATCCTTGGAGGCCGGCCAGGACGCAGCGTGGCTGCCGGCTGAGCGATAACTTGTCCTGTCAAAATAACAGCCTCAACCTCATATTTCAACCTTTATCCAATCCTTCCCTTCATCTTTGAAGCGTCTAGAATAATTATATATTCATTGGGCCCCTACTGTGTCATGCATTGCGTATCAACAACTTGCCCATCTCCCCCATATGTCATCGAGCCATAAGTTTTGACAATCTAACCACTGTCCGATTTGTTTGTCAGCGATATCATCAAGCCTCGACTTTGCTCAATTCCCATGTCTTCTTTATGACGGTCAGACTAGCCTTCAAGACAAATGAGCTTGACGTTGGGATGGGACGGAAGTCATGGTGCAATGTGCAAGGAGAAGGGAGAATATGATCAAGTAGTAAATTAATGAAGGGAAGCGGCAAATTTAATTAGCGACCTTGTTTGTCTGTCCTATCGCGACATGTCCAGCCATACATCTTCCTCCTCTCTTCCATCAACTCTATAGTCCACACAAGCAACGCACCAAGTTGGTGAAGCCTCAACAGAACTGGCCATCCCACCGAAAGTTGACGCTGGGTCGCCGCAATTTTCATTGGGGTCCTAGGCTACCAGCACACTTCAGTCTCAGCGACAAAGACAAGGAAGAGGGTGGAAGTGCGTTGGGACATGGAGAAGTCCGTGATGGTTGATGATGATGATGAGGAGGAGGGGAGCGAGGAAGAGTGTAGTGTAATGTGCAGCTATCCATGGCCTGCATAACATGTCATGCTTTCCGCGGAAAGTTGACTTGCGCCGCTCTGCCAGCTCTCTCGGATATTAGTCCCTACTTCTGCCTATCCAACATACACAAGGAGGAAAGTCTGAATAACACTCTGGAGCTGTATGGCGATATTACGGTTCAAATCAATAAAAGTTTAATTGCCTTTTCATATTGCTGTGCATGTGCTGTTGGGCTATTCAGAGCGGCAAGCGCGCTGCTTTTGAGATGGCCTCCATTTACGCGCACCGTAACACCATCATGGACCGGTTATCAACTTTAATTTGCCAATATGTCATCGAAACATGTCTCCCTTCCTAAAGAGGCCTATACCTAGCTGCCAACCTTCTCGCTGTTCTTCGCGTCGAAAACATGAGAAAAACGACCGGAAGTTACTCTAGCTGATTGCCAGCTGTGAAGGACTGGCTTTCTCAGATACACAGCAAACTTGTCACTTCTGCAAACCGCGCTTTGACATATTCAAAAGGGTATACAGCGGCTCTTGGCGGTATATAACAACTAGGCTTCACTTGAATGGATGTGTAATGCCACAACGTGCGATGACATGAATCGAAATTGCTCATTATCATCATGCTCTGCAATATTATTCATTCAGCTCAAGCCGTAGATCCACACGCAATCTATTACGCCATAACAAGCTGCATACGCTCTACAGGTCTCCCCCAGCCTAGCCGGATCGGTAGTTCGGCAGAAAAAAAAGCTGATTTCACGATGGCAGGTTGCACCTGGATTTTATGCCAATTCCATGGCCTTGTTTAGTCAAAGACCTGCCAAAATCAGATAAAAAGTTGATTAGACGCAGATTACAAGCTCAGTTAAATCAGATTCCGTGCGTAGGACTCGTGAGTGGAGGAACTGAGAGCAGGAACCAAGAACCCGACTGGGCTGGCCCTCACTCGTCCACCACAACTCGTCAACTTTCCATCCATCCATGCATGGAGATGCATGAACAAGAAACTTCATTCAATGCACAAGGACGAAAAGTGCCCAACCACTGTCCATCAGAAAGCAGTCAAGCCAAATCTATCAGAAAGGAGAATGGTCAGCACGTACAGTCCCTTCCCCGTTACCACCGCAAAAGCTATCGATGAAAGTTGCATGGTGGACTTGAGATCAGAGCGCGATCAAGGCAGCGCTATACAGCTAGCTTAACCTACATTTCATCGCCGCAGCATAACACTGGTATAAGAGCCAGCGAATGTGATGGTCGATCGACAAACTTAACCAACGACGGAAGTGAAGATGAAGCAGGCTGCACGCCAACGGAAAGCAACAGAAGAGGCCAAGTTGGCTAGTGAGAAATTAGTAAGAGATGAAATTAAAGCTATACAGCGGATGAATATCACAGTGAAGAGCTGGGCAGTGTGTGTTTGCACTTGACCGGTGGTAAGTTGTTGTTGTCAAGCATTGCGGCAAAATGACCGTAATTACGCCACTGAATAGCCTCACACATGCAGACATGGACCCCTTCCTAATCCCTATCTGGGACAACTGCCCCTTCACTTTAGCCTCAGCTGGACAGTTGTCCAATATTCCAAGACGGGCATCCATGGCCTGTCCATTCCTCCGATCAAGCCCGCCAGGTCTTCAAATCCCTTCCTTCCTGCTGCTGGCTGAGCGCGACTTCAGGAAGCAGCTTGATCGTGGCTTTAACGACAGCCATGCCATGCAGCCAAGTTCCCCTCTTTGCTTGCCTTATCTTTGTCGATATATTATACAACGGTACACACGCCGGTCGGAGAGCAGACATTCTTGCTACAGGCCAAACTGTCAACATCGGGCTAGTTGACAGAATAGTGATGTTTGATGAAATGCCTCGTAATTATACAGCTAAGATAGCCGTTGAACTTTGAGCTATCATACTGTACGGGCCCAAACAAACGCCTAACGTTAACGGCATCCTCAGGACGTACCTGTCAGGCACCGGGTGAAGATGCAGAGTATCACAGCGAATGGGACGAAGAGATGAGGTCTTTGCAATGGCTGCATTGTCCAGTGGGCAGTGATCAGCTAGCTTCCATTGTGGTGGTGTCTTTGGGGGCAGGGATGAGAGTAGCAGCTAGGAGCTCTTCCCGTCTTATCCAAACTATTCCATATAGGGGTGGAATATGAGGCCGGCCATCTGCAATGACAGTGACAGTTGATGTAAAGTTGATTCAGATGTGAGGAGCATGCTCTACTGGGGATGAATAGAATGCACTGACAACTGCCCAACACCGCGACTCTCTCACCCAACTGTGTGAACTAGCCTGTACTCTCGACTATGACGACAGACCGAAATAATAATCAGCACAAATTTACAGCACCGGTAATGCTTGCATGCAGCGCCAACAGCTGGATCTACTCAGCTACACTTTACACTGCTTCTCGGGCTCTCGTCATGTTGCAGAGCAGAAAAAGACTTGACAGTCGACGAGTGTCAAGAATTATCCGTCAAAAACTAATTAGCGCAAAGTATTCCACTAGGCCAATCGATATTCTAGTGTCGCGCCCTGTGTTGACGCAGTTGCCTGCACTAAGCCGGAAAGGAGCTCACTTTACTGTGGAAGAAATCATGATTGAGCTGTTCCGCATCTACGGCAGAGGCCAAGAACCACGGGATAGAGTGCTCAGCTCCCCGCCTTTATCTGCACTAGCACTCAATCTGCATGCATACTGATGGAAGGAAGATGGATACACAGCTCATGCAGCGATGTCAGTAAATGATAGCAGACCAAGCAATTTACTTTGCCAGAAAGAAGAGTCAGAAGACGGACTGAAACGGATAAGTGTGATCCCGACGATGATACAGTCTTCCATCCGTGCACATCGTCAACTTCCCTCTAAATTGCTAAAGGAAGAAGCAAAGTCGTACAGTAAAGTTCAGTCACACTGAACGTATCGAGGCTTTGAAGCTGTGAACGGCAATTAGGATACACTTTGTGGTATTAAGCGCTGGCCCTGTTCCACTGTCAACATCCGATCGCGCACCAACCAAGAACCGCTGCACTTCATTCACCTAACTTTGTCGGCTAGTCTAAAGGACAGATTGGTACTGTTCACTCCATATGTAGCACTCATCTGTCCTTTATTCCATTCTCTAAACTGCTGAGGTCGCTACTCGTGTTTCCCGATGACAAACTGTTGTATTCAGCATGTGTCAGACAATGCTTGAAAGATGACGAGATTCAATTAGACGCACTGACTCACCTCGAAAGCTACCAACAAGTTCCTTGTGCAAGCATTCCTTCCGGTTCGTCGATCGGCTAACGTGACTTTCAACATGAGCAAGATCAGCAAAAATATCCCACTGGATGCGTCGGAAAGCAAAGACTGGCGGATAGCTGGTCCAAAGCCAGAACAAGGAATGAGTAATGGGATGAATGGGATGGCAGAGAGGTAAAAGCCTGTCGACGGGATGCGGGAGAACCAAGCCTGTAATTTATCGAGGAAGCTTTGGGGGAAAATGAGAAAGAGGGGCAAGCGCTGTTGGAGAGGACTAGCTAGCATGAAGGCTGCACAGTCTACAATCGGAAATCGGCGTGGGCAAGCGGTAACATTGCTTGTGCCGGTCAGACGAGAGATTTAGACGGCAGCATGCTTCGGTCTCCGCTCTCGCTATTAAGCTTTACCGAGATTAGGAGCAGGAGAGAGCAGCATAGCAAGCCAGGCAGCAGCATCAACTATGGATCGGCTGCGGCCTGCGGGTCAGAAGCTTATCAGCGAGGCAGTGTACGCTATACTTTCGCTTTCCCCGGCCGCATATTTGACTGGCGGCGTGCATGCTCAATGTTGACGGCCCCAATGTCCCTTCTGCCATCCTTCTCCTCACTCTCTTGACCAGCAGAGCTAGCCATGCCTCGTTATCACATGTCCTGACTTGACTGACCAGAGCTTACGCTTATCTCCTCACAATGCAGTCAAGCTGCAAGATGAACGCTGTACATTTTTGGACGATACATATGCCAAAAGCAGCCTTTAACCGGGAACTGCATGGACAAGGCAAGCACACCATCCCCCCTTCCCTTATCCATAATGTCCATTATCGCTCTGGCAATCCCCAAAGCTCGATGAGTTTTCGGTCATCAAGCAGCTGCATTTCCGCCCAGCGCTCGACAGATTGTTGCACCAGGGAATAAGCTCTATATCATAACCCACAACCTGGGAAGAATGGAGAAACCGCCATGGTGCAGTGCTACAGAGAATGTACCGGACGTACGAGGTCTCCGCCATAAGCATACCGCCGCGCATGTGCCAGCATACCCAGACTTCTCCTGACACCGAAAGACAATAATTCTGTTCTTCGGGAAACCTTACTTCCGACCTCGAAGTCTCAGTGTTCGGTTCTTCCTTATAAGTCCATCGTAGCATAGTTGGCACGATAGTCAGACAGTCTCGGCCAAAAAACCCCACAAAGCTGGACAAGCTGTGAGTAGATGCAGCCCGACGAGTTCCTACGAGAACTTGAGATCCTCGAAGTATTTCTTGTACGGAGCAGTAAAGTAGAAATGCTGGCAGGAAGCTTGTGAGTCCCCGACCACTCTCCGTGCAAGCCACGAAACCAGCCAAGTGGAGCAGTAGTAAAGGGACTTCAACTTTGCGTGACTGAAGATCCATCTCCTGGTACTCGATGCAACCAGTCTCTAGAGAACCGTGATCCAGAGACGGAGAGAGAGCTGTTAGTGGTGCTGCCCCCTACATACCGGTCCCTCCCTGCACAGAACTGATGCTGGGCCTGAATGAAAGTTTCCCTCGATATGCACAAGATATTCAGCGGTCATCAGCACTTCCTTCCTTCTGAGCATGTTTGTTGGACGGCACGCCGACATTGCAATTTCACCCCCCACAAAGGCAACATATCCACAGAGAAGAGCAGTGATGGACAGAATGAACAGCTAGAGCTGGTCGCCGAACCATGCACAGCGTAGACAGGCCATTCATTCAAACTATCCCACCATCTTCACCAGCAAATGAGCTAGCCATATGCCATCCTAAAGACACCTAGATGGCCACCACAAAAACTCTTTCTAACGGTACGGCAACTTCGCAAGTCAGATGAGGGCGCAATAGATCAACTATCCTACACGTCGCCTCAAGGTCCTTTAGTCTTACAAACTTGCGATAACATATTGGCCCACTTGAACCGCAGGCCAAAGTTGCACAATTAACGTGACTACAGGTCCAGGATGAAGAGAAAGCCTGGGATGTTCCCTCGCTCTTTTCCCCTAAGCAGCACTTTCCTCTCCTTAAGTTTTGTGAAGCCATCTCTTGATCGTCGATGAACAAGCCATTCTTTCTGTCTACAGATGGCAAACACAACTGTATTACGCCACCCCCAATGAAGTACGAGGTACCAGGGTCTTACAGTACCAATGTAATACAGTATCCGTCGCGAACCGTTTTTGCCGAGAGGGACAGTCCCTAGGTGCCAAGTCTGTCCCGGTTTGCCACCTCCTCAAAGACGAAAGGCGGGTATAAGCTATAGGATACTAGAATTCTGAGTGCTTCAGTTTCTATGCTTAACACACGGACGATTCGGTGTCGGACGAACATTCGTGAGGTTCGCTACAGGCTGATACAGATGCGTTATAGTCCCTCAACCAGTACCCCAAGTTCTGCCAATGAAGCCTCCAGTACAGCTTACCCGATGTCGCCCCGAACGGCGTGCAGTACGGAGTATCCACGGAAGAATAGTCGAGTCCCAGGAGATGTGTCCGCCACGTTTCTGGAAAAACAGAAGAATTAGTCATCGTTATCTGAAAATACCAGTTTGTTTTCCTAGTTCTATGCAGCCCCCAAGCCAAGGACCATCAGGAATTCAAAACGGACATTCCTAAGCAAAACGTCGAATACCGTTTTCCTCTGATCCTTTCAAAATCGCCAAACAAAGACAGCCCGAACACTTACAGTTCGCTGTTCTAACCTCCTCATTAGCGATCCCGCCTTTACGGTCTGTTGTAGCCGATTTCTCTTCTTCGCATGCATCGCGTCGAAAATCGCCCCGATCCAGTCAATAGCGTTCGGCCAAACTTTTCCAAACACGTGTATCGTGCAGGGTTCCCCCTTCAGCCCACACGGGAAACTCAGGATGGTGGAGTCGGCCAATGACCAGCACATCCTCCTAGAGTAACACCGAAAACATACGTATTACGTCTGTTCTTCCAAGTTTCAGCACCGGAATTAAGACAAGTATTGCAATGAGTGGCATACAAACCATTCGAATGAACGCATTTCCGTCGATGACGTCACTACATTAGCTGTGTATTTGACTCCGGCAGTCGCGAGTCGCGATTTCGAGGCATGTTTGTCCAGCTCCCGTTCGTCTCTGTCAATTAGAACAACCTGTAAAACAATAGGCACTCGGCAGTTGGCCCAAGAGACGAATTACCACTACTACACAGAAAGCACCTGTGATCGGTGCTGCCAGAAGAGTTCGCACATCTCCATAGCCTCCGGACTGACGTCCTGCGCTGCTGGAAGCCGGCCGTAATGCCAATTCTTTCCAAATCTCTGAGTCACCTAAACCACGGTGTACCACGAGTAAGCGGCAATGTCCATGGGTGCTATCATGGAAAAGCATGTACGGAGATTCCGAGAAAGAACAAAGAACAGTTTCGGGTGGGCAGGGAAAACTAAGGCGAATGACCGAATCCAAGCATGTCGCTGAGCCCAATCTTTCTTTCCGATCCAGCGCTTATTCCCACTCCGGTGCAAATGCCTCCCATGTCCTCCATCTGCGAGCAGCTTAAGTTCTTAGCTCGTGGTTCACGTGCCCGAAAACCAGTGTGACGAGAAAGATTATGCACTTTCGGCTTTAGATTTAGACCGGAAACGATCACACATTACTGACAGTCAGTATGTCAAAATCTCAACTTACTGACGTTTCGCCTTACCTGTCATTATTCCATAACATAACATGACGGAAGCTGGCCTCATCGTGATGGAGTAATGGACCCGAGCGGGGATCCTCATGCTCAGTCTCGTTGCGACGACGACTTGTGATGTCCAGCAGATCGAAACCGAACGATAGACCTGCGGAGCTGTCATACTGTGCTGCAGAAGCTGCCAAAAGAAAACGGACGACGACGATGTTGCGGCTGATGCGCGTGTGGCCGGACGAATATACGGACAAGCCGAAGACCGGAAATGTGCTGGTGGCATCCCTCCAGAATCCGAAAGATATTCCTGCCGTCATGAGGTAGGCTGCAAAGTCAGAGCCTAGAATGACTCGGGTATACTTTGTGTAATTTGGTATCGCTATAGTTTACTGAAGGATTTGTTTCCACTGCCTGAACTGCGCCATTTGAAGCGTGTCCGTCGCGTATCAGCTCTTGCTTCGTCTCCGTCAAGCGACACGGGCTCATCTACTCCAGGTAACTCGAATTCATTTTCTGCGACGTGTACTGTACGGTGAAATCATCTTAGAGCAGGTGGCGGCAGAAGTTATGCTGACATGGGCTGATGGAGTTGGCGGATGTGGTACAACAGCCGATGAAACTATGCCCCTCTCCCATGTCCTTTCTGAAGATCATCAAGCCCTACAACCATTTCTTCGGCCGTTGGTCCGGGTTCATGAGGTCTGCACTACAATCCGCCTCCTGACCCAAGAACAATGGAGTTTTTCTCACCAAAAATGGCCAACTGTCCGTCCAAAGTAAGAAGTTCGATGAAACTGCAAACACAGCTGTTTTGACATCACGACGCAGGACGTCATGGGCTACTTTCCGGTTGAACGTGGTATGTCATGTCAGATGTCGTTTCTGCTTTTCGCAGCCCGCTAACGTCGCTGGATCTCGACGATGATTCTTCGTCCGCTACTTCAAGTCTTCAACTGCATCAGTCTTTCCTGGATGAGCTGCAAGAACGGACCTCCAAGCCGTGCGCCGATTGTCTGCACAACCGCGTTATCATTGTCGATCCGGCTACGAAGAACTCGGTCTATCATTATGATTGGTCCGCCGCAGCTTCTTCCTCGTTCAACCCCCTCGATCATCCCATCCTGCTGGCTATTGACTTCATCGCCTCGGCGCAGCTGAATAAGCCAGGTAAGAGGACGTAACAGCGACGCTTACCACAAGTTCGTTAAGTTCCTTTGCGGTGACTTCAACTGTGTACCATAGGTGGGAAACGCTGGGCAGAGGAGCTGAAAAAGAGCACCACAGCGGAAGACAGCTCTTCGTACTTGTGCACGGGATATTGGGCATATCTTTTGCTGGAACCCTGCTTAATGTAAGTGTCGATGTTTTGCATTTCGTGCCGTCAGACAACTACTCATGGAAGAAAGATGCGCTTCTTCAACTCGTCCCGACTGGCGAGCTGGCGTTTGAATGTAAGCTTTGAGTATCAATTTCTCTGTGCAGGTGTTCGATGGCGCTGGTTCATGCTCGCATAAAGTCGATCTTTTTCTTCCACGATAATCCAGGGGATGGTGGTCTGAAGTCGCAGGTCAAGCTGCAAGGCTTGAAAAGTCTCAATCACCATTTTGAAGTGTGGCAAGTTGTTTCATCGAATAAGTCAGAGTGACAAGCCTGGTTTTCTTCACCGTTCTCGCTTTCCTCTGTATTCCTTTCCCATTTTGTAACTGGGCCTTTTCAGCAGGCGTTCAAGACAGATAAGTCCATGTTTGCGTTGCAGCGTTGCTAATTGAAAGGCGGCCACGGAAACTCACTGAAATATTGCGGAAAGGAAGGCTGCAACAATTAAGTTTTATTTACAAATCTGTCTGGCTCAAACAAGAAATGTAAGTACAGGTCGATATACGGAACATGCGTAAAAGACATAACAGTGAGTCTAGCGGTTCGAAACATTTTTGTAGTGAAATGGGGATAAGAAAATTTTCATCGAGATTAAAACGAGATTCAGTAAAGACAAGCTGCATTTTGAGGAATGGTGCAAGTAGTATGTGTGTAGAGGTAATATCCAAAGACTTTGTGTTCATTCGTTTGTTCCCATTATACAACAGAGAAAGTTTAAACAACAAACTGTTAAAATAATACAGTGCTTCTTTGAATGCAGCCCTTTTTCCCCCCTCCTTCCAGAGAGATGCGTCCATCCGTCTCGGTCACTGCTACTGGTAATGATGAGCTTGGAGGTTGGTGCCGGCTTCATACTTGATGTTGAGGCCGGGCGAGCCGTTGCCACTTTGGCCGTCGTTGGAGCCGTAGATGGACTGGTGGTAGCTGGCCTGGTTGTCGCTGGGAGCGTGGGCCGATGGAGGCTGTTGCTGGCTGGGTTGGCCTTGCTGTTGTTGTTGCTGTTGTTGCTGCTGCTGTAAGCCGTACATGTCCATCATCTTATACTGTTGTTGTGTGGCGGCGCTGTTGAGGCGATAGGGGTCGCCAGCTCGGGTGGAAGTGGGGTTGCCATAGGAGTAGGGGGCGCCGTTGAGGTAGGCGGCCGGCGACTCGTAGGGACTGCGTGTAAAGTAGGCGGCGGCCCCCGGTTGGGCGGCATACTCCAGCTGTTGCATCATGGCGTAAGGATGGCTGGCCGCTTGCGAGGCCACATTATGGCCGTACAAGCTAGCGTACGAACTTTGTAGTGTCTGCATGTTCTGTGAGGTGTTGTTGGCGACGTTGGACGAGCCATTGTGGATAGCGGCCATGTTGGTGGCGTGGCCAAAGTGGTGGTGAACAGCGCTGGGTGGGACGTTGACGCCGTTCTTGGCCGCAGTCTCGGCGGCCTTCTTCAGTAGCGTCTTGGTCTTGCGCCGCGGCCGATACTTGTAGTCGGGATGCTGGCTCATGTGCAGCGTCCGCAGGCGCTTGGCTTCGTCGATGAAGGGCCGCTTGTCGCCTTCCGTCAGCAGCTTCCACTCGGCCCCCAGCCGCTTGGAGATCTCAGAGTTGTGCATCTTGGGGTTCTCTTGGGCCATCTTGCGCCGCTGTCCCCGCGACCAGACCATGAAGGCGTTCATCGGACGCTTGACCCGATCTACAAGCAACACAAACAACATGTTAGCTCTTCGTATTTGTCAAGACATGGTCCGGCTGACAAAATGGACAGCTGGCTCTAGCATGTACTATTCGGCTATCTCCTTGGGCGCCATCTGACCGACAAACACGCTTTGACAGTCCAACATTCCTCCAATTAAACTTACTGAGTGCGATGACGCTTTGCCTATTGTCCATCACCTTCATTACAATACTTACCTCAAACTAGGCAGTCTACGCTAAATATGCCTTCCAATTTTCTATAGCCCAAGCTCCACTTCCAAGTTCGAACAACAAACTCCGTACCGCGCTACCGCTACAGGGAATGACAAGGTTGGTGCAAGTCACATCCTCTCTTCTCCCCCTCTAGCCATGCCAGTCATGTCGATCGACTTAACCCACCAGCACCAATTCCTCCACGCTCTAACCAGCCTACAGTAGGTGCTCAGCTTCCTTAACACACTTTTGTCCTGAACCCAAGACCTCAAAACTAACTTTTGTCTCCTGCTCGACCAGGACGATTCACGACCCAAGCTATTCGAGTCAATGACAATAAAACTATCTGTTGGAGATTATTCCGGGGATGGCGTATACCTTTCTGGAAGAAGTGCGCAGCCAAAGTGCTTCGATAGTTGGACTTGTTGCAGTCGATGGCGCAGGCGTGGAAGCAACAAGAGCACAACTATGAAAAACAGATTTGTTCGGAACGGGTAGTATACAGTAAACCTGTACATGACATTGTCTTGTTCGATGGCGCTTTGATCGAAAGAAATGATGGCGTTTCATCAGACGCACTTATTAATGATCCGACTATTGTAGCAGCCTGTTGCTCTCAACTTTTGCCACACATCAAAGACAAAGCTGACTTTCATATCGCCTAAATATGAGCTGACAATGATCTACAGATCTGCCCATTAATTCTCGCAGAGCTTTTTCTGGCCGCTGACATATGTGGCTCGACCGAATGAAGCAAGATGAAGCCGGCCTTCCAATCACGCCGCACATTCTCAATTTCCATCTCCCGCTGCGGTCTACGCCAGATTTCACTCTCTCATTTCTCCATTAATTCTCCTTTAAACGATAACATTTTGCTTTTCTCCTTCTACTTCGGCCCAAAACAAAAGCAGCCACGTCTGGGCTATGTCTTGCTTCTTTTTTGTCAGAAAGCCCAAGAAGCTGTCGGATCTTCCGCCCGGCTTAAGACAGATACTTTAATTTTTGCTAGCCTAACATTTTCTTGCCATTTGATCGATAAAGCTTCGGGTACTCTGTCCCAAATGTTGTCTGTGGCATCGTTCTCTTCACGACAAAGTAGATTATTTTCTACAAAGTTATGAGGGCATTGTGTCAGAGGTGAGATGATGAGAGAGCTCAGTTTGGCGGTCGGACGGCGCTTGTGCAGACGCCTAGCTGCTGCTGGGCATCGACGTCGGAGGCTCCATCTGCCAAAGTGCCACTCTGCCCCCGTCTGTCATGCTCCCTCCTGCCTTCTTGTTGATTAATGACTCCTTTCCCTTTGACTTACGACGGGTTGAAAAAACCACCGAAACTTTCCCTTTTTCATGTCAAATTTCCAAGGATTGGAATCTGAAGCCATGATACGGTTCTCAGGGAGGATTGATGGAGAGGTGGAGCGTGTTCGCAACAGTGTACGACCTGCCTAACAGCAGTGCGGTAGAGTAGCTTATGGTGGTCCCTACTGTGTCGCTACTACTGGACACCTAAACCTTGAATTAAATTTTCCTCATTCTCTTTCACACGTCACACTGTTGGTTTCTCTTCACGAGCAACGAAAATTGATGTGCCCAGGCCGATAGGAATGAGTAAGGAAGAAACGAATGAGGTAGCTTACCGTCAAAGAGTGCGTCCTTGCCATTTGGGCCTTGATGTGAAGCGGACTTTGGTGGGGAGGTGGCGGAAGTGGAGGAAAGACCATTGGAGGGGTGATGGTTGCCACTGCCGGGCACTTGTTGGTGCGGCGAGGAGAGACGCTGGCCATGGGGCGAAAGGGAGTTGAGGGACTCGATAGGGCTGGCCCCGCTGGACTTTGGCGACTCGGACAGCGAATACTGATTCAAGAGGCTGGCGTTGACGTTGAGAGGGTGACCGTGTCCGCCGTGGCTCTGGCCATGTCCGTGCGGAGTGGCTGCCTGTGAGGAAGGAGAAGAAGCATTGCTGTACATGTTCAATCCATAAAAGTCCATGGCGTTGGCCCAGTGGACGGGCATGGCTACGGGCAGGGACATGGGTATCATGCCAGCTACCAAAACATGACCGCCTGCTGCAGACTTGGACTGCGCCGACTGATGCGAGTGCGAGTGCTGTTGCTGAACACCTTTCGAGTACCACTCCAGCGAAGGATCCAGCTTGAAGCTGGCCTCCTCCTCTATCCCTACTTCCCTCATACGCAACTATACTCCCCACAATAAGACCCTGGCCTGCACAGAACCAACTGACGCAAATCCCAAAGATGAAAGATCAGTAAATTATCCCGAATTTTGCAAAACAACAACAGGATCTGCCTCGAGGAAACAATCAAATGATCAGCTGATCCACAAAGCACAAGGACAGAATAGTAGCAGAAAAGCAGTCAGCTGATTCTGCACACCAGTGGTCATTTAGTAAACAAAACAATCAACTCAATCAAGAGGAGCGCGCTTCCTGCTCGAGTATGCAGACAAATAAAACTCGCGCGTTTTCCTCTCGAGCAGAAAACTTGTTTTCTTGCACAATAGCACAAATTAGACTTTGCTCAAGCATACTATCTACAACTACCTGGCTGTACAAGAAAGTAAAGAAAAACGTGAGTGAGAGTGTGTGCTCAATTTACAGTACAAGACAAGATTGGCAAAAACTGGTCAAACCAGCTGCTTGTACATAAAATGGCCTCCAGGCTGGCAGACACACTGACACGCCATGTCAATCAACCAACCTAGGCCTTCTCGCCATCGTAAAGTTACGATGTGCTAAACGGAGCGGCCGGGTCCGCCTGCTCGACACTTAATTCCTCCTACTTCTCATACCAACCAATGGTATCGACATACTGCTACGAAAGCTCTCTTCCCTGGCTTCTCCCTCCAGCTGCCAGCAAACGTTAAAATCAAATTCTGACAACAAACATCTCTAGCGGATATTATTTAACATGTTGCCTACCCAATATCGATAAAATAAATCTGCTTCCCTAGTCGAACGTGACAGCTTTCATACAGAGTAGGAAAGGTCATCAGGGTTGGCCGATTTCTAAGCATTCATTCTGGAAACGGTCGAAGTCATCTTTGTACACAGAGTGGGATCTATTTGAAAACCTATATTTTCAAACCAAGAAATGAAATTGGCTTCTCAAAGAAGCCACAAAATGGCGTTACTGTCTCGTAGCACAGTGAATTTCCGAAATTGCAATCAGGCGGTGGATCTTTGTCAACGCGCTTTTCTTACAGTTTAGGAGCTTAGCGGTGTCCATTGCGCATGCGTTGAAGGGATTACGCTCGCCGCTGGCCAAGCTTGTTAGTTGGGGAGGAAAGCTTGATGGGACCCTCGTGCATATGGCGGGAAGAGTTGGACGTGCTTGTCATGCACGAGGCAGGTACAAGTATACATAGGCGATTATGTACAGGGAATTTATTTGTTTCTCACCTGAACAAACAGCCCGACGGAATATGTGCTTAGTCCTCTATGAAGATCTGTCTTTCTCAGGCAATCTTCACACGTCTAACCGTCCAAGTCTAAAGATTTCAAGGGAAATCTTTGCCGATATTTGTACGATCCAAATAGCATAATACTCTCGCCCAAATTGATTTCTAACCTGCCTTTTTAGGTGAAGCACGACCTCATTACAATTAAAGCAGACCAAAGTTAGCAGACAAGCATCATACAAATAACAAACATGCATGGACGCTGGAAGTGTACTTGAGGGCAGGTCATGCGGCAAAAATTGATAGAAATTCAACAATGAAGGAGCAGATAATTATATATGCAAGTGTAACGTGACATGCCGTTTCTTCCTGTCGTCTAGTACATGGAGCTTGACTGCTCTAAGGTGAGTGGTCACACACGACTCATTTGTCAGGCAGATGTATTTTGAGAAATAAAGGATTATAAAGATGTGAAAAGATTTTCTCAATGATCAAGCTGTGATAATGTCCATACAGGACCGTTTTGCTCTTGACGGCCTTTTATTGTGGTCAGTTATATTTGTTGTGGTATTATCGGTGGACATACAAGAGCGACATGTCAAGCGGCAAAAGAATCAAGCTATGACAAGTCGGGCTTTTACTGTATGGAGTTATTTCTTTAAAGACCATCAGTACTCATTATCAGCGGGATAATGGCCGTAACAAGGGGGGTTTTCAGCCAGTGTCACCATCCATCTATTATATCCCCGACTAACCAGATATACACACAACTCCATACACCAGCATAATTTATAACATCATTGAATAATTAATCAATTCAACAGTTATTCTAAGCCAGAATACTGCCGAACTTCGTGTTTTAACACCCGCCCAATTTTCAGTGTATCAAAGGTCATTCATTTTTGCGCGAAGAAAATTTTTCGCAGTGGAGGCGATGAGTAAGCACTGAGGAGGAAGGTATTGAGTGACCTTTGGTGACGCGTCATTTGCTTAGTGAGAAAACAGTAGCGGTATGCGCTAGCTAGAAATGTTGAGTACACATTGTCAACTAGCGGAAGAGCTGCACCATCAGGAACATTTTTTCTCAAGGTGTTCAACAGCAGCAGCAGTTACTGCGGCCAAACATGGCAAGGCGGGCAAACTTTGGCTTGCTGACGAAGAACCAACAGGCACTTGCACCGTCAGCTGCCACCAGGATATCATGTACAGAAAATGTGCCAGTCACTGCGGTTAGGTCCCAGCTCTGAGCTACAATTACTGCCAAAATCTGGCGGATTTGATGGATTGCGTAAAGCAACTTACGTGTTGCCAGAGTTGCTGTAGCTGAACCTGGTGGCGGTACTGGTCCTGGTGGAAACGATCCATGGTGAAGTGGAGAGAGATGAGCAGCAGGTAGTCGGGGGATTATATTGATTTATAGAATGCGATGATGACGGCAGTCGGCTCTTGCTGCAAATCTGCTGACTGCAAGCCGGCTGCTGGACAGCTTAACGGTGTAGATGACTAGGCTCCTGACGTAACGTCCAAACCAGCGTCACTTCCGCCTGTCCCCACAGTGCTTTGATGCACTCATAATGTACATATCAAGGTGCGCGATTCACACTTCAATACTTCAGTACAGCAACGTCTGATCCTAAAAATGGGACTTTAATCAGAGGCAGAAAGGAGCAAGCTGTAGGATATTCAAATTTGGAATTCTGGCTAGGAAGGAGGGAAGGTGAGAGTGGAATCTTTGGGGCTAATTTTTTCACACCTGGTGCCGGAATGTCTAGCATACCTCAATCAGATTGAGAATGGTTGTATGCCTCTTCCCTCTCTCCATCTCCTTATTAATGGCTACACAAATATGCACACCTCATGGGAATTCCAATGGGGCTCCGCCCCTTTTTTCCCCCTAGCTTCTCTTGACAATATTTTCAGCTACATAAGCTGACACTTCTTACCTGTATCCTTCTCGCCTTTTCTTCTCCACTACTCGATCGGCTATTTGAAGCGCAGAACGATGGATCGAATATATACGCTACCTGAAATCACAATTGAAAGGAGCATTACTTGATTAATTCTGTGGTCCCATCTGACCGTCAAGGTCCGATGCAGAAAGAAAAGACGCCTTTCATGACATGTAAAGATATTATTATCCTCCAACTTCATAAAATCCACCGATACATTTCTGTAGCTAATTTGCGTACAATGACTTTTTTGACCTGCGCGTGAGTTAGGGTGTAGTTTATGTGGGGGAAGATGAATGGGGAACGCTAGTTGTGAGGTAATTAGTAGGTGTCAAGATTTTTATCGGAGCAATTGCGCGGTAGTCTATATGGCAAGTGTCCATTTAGCCTCCGTTTAATATGCGGTAGCTGATAGCGATCGAAATAGCGCAACCATTTTCGATCTGGATCTGCCCATATGGTTGCCGATCCAGCGAGAGCTACTCTTGAGGCGTACAGGTGGCTTTGGGTGGAGCGAACATTTAATATTCATCAGGCCATAAAGGTAGGGTGAAGGAGGAAGGGAGGCTTGGGCAGCTTACGGCTGTTGTCGTAACTTTCTCCTCATTGACATCACGGGCTGCCGTTAGCATGCCGTCGTGTCGTGTTAGAGCCCTTTTACGGCGAATGTTTATGACTAGGTCTTTATGCTGATAGGAAGGGCGAGCGTTTCCCTGTACCTGGAAACGTTCCGCTAATGACGGTAGGGAATGACACAATTGCAGATGACATTATTTCTCAAGAGGCCCCAACCGCCATTCAGCCTAATGAGCTCTCCAGCTCCCTCGGCCACAGCCATTACGCTGATGGACCACCAGCTCTTCAAGCAACCAAGAAGGAAGGAGGGCCGTAAAGGCTTGGCGGCGCTACGGTTAAGGCAGTAGCTCAAGTACAGCCAGCAACCTAGAAATGTGCATTGTGCCTCAAATCGTGAGAAAATATGACAGTTTCTGCCCGCCGGCCAACTAGCAACACCTGTGCACAATCACCGTACATTTTTCGAATAGCATCTTTGCTTGCACTTTCTTCCTTCCACTACGATCGGGTTTTCGCTTAATTCCTGCCACCTTCCCACTCGATGTTCAAAAACAAGAGGGTTACTCTTTACAAAATGTCTGTGCTCGGGATCGCCAGATTATGTCATTCGGATATGTAACATCAACAAAAACCTCGAACAGATATCAAACTTGAAAACAAGAATGTTCTCCACCCGGAACTAAATCCGGTTATGTATCACTTTAGGGTTAGAGAGGTCTCCTCGTGCGGGACATAAGGAGGACGTCAGATTAAGGGTGGGTGGAATGGCGCCATGAATAGGAGCTGAGGACTCATTCCCTGCATTGAATGCAGGTGCCGTAAAGGCCGTCAGAATAAAGAGGCAATCTTCTGTTTTGGGGTTAAGTAGGAATAATGTCCTGTGCCGGGACCGTGAAGCCTATTCCCCTGGCCTTCTTACTTTTAGCCCGAGCTACTCTAAGAATTGTTGTTGACAGAAAGCGATTTAGCTGGCCAGCAGGACCTGCAGCCAGCTTTAATTCACGTTGTTGGTCAAGTGGGCTGGAAGGAAGGAAGCTGAGGGACGGCGTTGAGCCTAATTGCTGACTGCTCCTCTGCTCGTAATCAAAAATCTCGAGAAGATGATACGGTACGAGGAAAAGCGAGGTGTCGCTTCTACCCATAGCTTGATTAACGCTGTAATTAGAACACAGCCTCCTGTGATACGTATTATCCGCCAACCCGTGACGCATTGCCAGCCCAGAAGAACCCAGCAGCTTCGCGCAAACCAATGCGGGATTCTACCCTTCGTCATCAGGTGTAGCACTTACGGACAACTCTCAAATGGGAAAGTATAATTCATTGCGCTTGAAGTTTACTCCAAGAATATACTAAGACAAGGTTGTAACTTCCTGGTAGCTCGCGCCTTGAGGCGGAAAGTTCACTTCGTAAACCCTGGTTCGCCCTCCTGGAAAATGTTTAGAATTTCGGCGATGTATAAGCAACTTCTCAACCCTTAATAAACGCCAGGTTTTCTGCATTCAGGCCCAGTATTTGGTGGCACAAGAAAATTATTCGCTTTCTCGTACCGAAGAATTAAGTTATAGTAGAACATAGGCGAGAAGAGGGGTGAAAGCCGGCCGGGGCTTGGAATGAGCATGCAGCAAATACGCTTGATTGGAGGGGAATTAAGGCCGTTTAGAAAGGACAGAGGATCATTAGAGATAGTATATTGGAAAGTAAGTGTCAAATGTTGTGTGATGACAATAGCTGATAAAGAACGATAACGACTTGTCAAGGTGTGTATATTCTTTTGCTGGTATAATTTGTTGCGGTGGACGTTACAAGGAGGCTGAACACGGACGGGTATAAAAAGAAAGTGAAAAAAGCCCCTGAACAATGGCGGAAAAAGCCATTAATCATGGTCACAGCCACCATGCATTACTCTGTTAATATCACAGCTAGCAGCGTTACACATAGCATTATCTTCTCTAGTCAAAACTATTCAACACTTACCCACTGTGCCGTATTGCTATGCTAATTAATTGCCGCTCCACCGCATAAGCATCAGTCCCTCTCTTCAGCCGGCTTTGGCTTTGGCGGAAGGCAAAAGGTCCACTGTTGGCGGAAGACTCCTTGCTGTTGTAGATAGTGTAGACACACAGTGGCCGGCTCAGTCCACCTGTCAAAAAACACATCAATAGAATGTTAGCCTTAAGACAGCACTTGTCATTTACTTTAATGAAGCCAACAAGACTGCACCGTTCCACCCGACACAACCGAGCTCTTGAAGTGCAAAGAACGGCGCTTTGTTCCACCCAACACTGAATATGTACACGGCCTTTGTCATATACCTGATAGTATGGAATCAATCAAATCAAAAGCATAGGAAGTAGATAGATGGGACAATATGATGATGAATGCGGAAGAAGCTATAGCAGGGTAAATGATACAGCCAGCCCGTAAAATTTAGCAGACTAGAGGTGCGTCAGGCCAAGAACCAAAAGACCCTTGTAAGCTTCACTTGCCACCTGATTACATTGGACAGAAAAGACTACATAGAAATGGTCGACAATCGAGCCTTTGAAGTTTTCTTCACGTTTATGATGATTAAATGTGATGGCTGACATATAAGAATTACACTAGAGGAAATATACTACAGTGGCTGTACGGCAAGAAGCTCTCTGGCTACAGAATGGCAATGGTGTGATAATTGTACAGTGGTCATGTACTATATCGTTGTGTGTTCGATCAGAGCTTGATTGCATGCGACGGAACTGTCAGGCAGCGTCAGGCAAGAACTGGTTCGGCGAGTGGGCGGCACCCTCAATACTGCCATTGCGTGCCGCAGCTAGCGGCCCGTCCTAGCTCTTCTCATCTTTGCCGTTCCCTTCTCTTCTGTTCTGTTCTGTTCTGCGCGCAGTGCTGCATGTTGAGTAAGAATATGGCCAGCGAACATGCTCGGCGGCGATTGACGTGTTGTGCCATTGCCGGCACGCAAAAGCAAGAGAAGATGGAACTGTAGCAGCTGGTCGTCCGGCAATGTTACGGCCTGCTAGCGTGACTGCCGCAGATCGAACAAATGGCAGAGCAGCGTAACGGGCATCCCTCAACGTCCTCAAGGAGCACTGGGTGCCTTGATCCACTTAGCGACAGCTTCTACGGCCGATCAGCGCCGTCATGCATCCTTCCCATTAAGCAAGGCCCTCGCTTCGCTAACCCTCATCCTTGCACGCCACCTTCTCCTCTTTCGGCGAACCCTCAAGCCAACTGCATGCCGCTCCACTCTACAGTACCTCTATCTTGAAGGCACCCGCTCATTGCAGTGCAGCTTCCATAGTCTGAAAGAAGTGGAATGGCACCGACAGCAGAGATTGGCGTCGATGGTCAGTGGAACATCAGCATTCCGAACAAGGCCGCCGGCTAGCATAGTAAAGTTGCTTGGGTCATGTGTGTAGTCATTGCATCGACAAGCCAACACTTTTTCCCAGCATTCACTCGTGATTGTAGTCAATTCACATTGAACTTTTTGCAGTGATTGAATTGGGTTTGCCAATGGTGGAAGAGAACCAAATTGCATTTGGGTAAAGTCGCAATTTGCCGTAATTAAACTTTGCGCGCATCAGTGCGGCTTTTGAGGGCGGAATGCACAGGTCGCCTTCCTACCTTGTGTATGAGGAACCTTGTTAGCTATATACGATGCTGCCTACATGTGCTCATAATAGGGAAATGATAATAATAGAGGAGAGATTGGGCGATGCGGATGGTTGGCTAGCGCTTGGCAGAAGGCATGCGAAATTTAAGAAGTGGAAACAGTGGAGAAGGCTGGCTGCAGCATTGTAGCTAGACATGCAGGTAGAATTGTGCTGGAGGGCACAAACGGAGAGAGCTCAAGCGTGCTCAACTGTTTTACAGAGCTAGTAGCCGTGAAGGAGCTATTGTGCCCGCTTGGGCCAAAGTGTGCTGATGATTGCCTACATTGGCAAAAAATGTCTGGCCAAATTAATTACACTTGCCAGCATGATTGACAGGCCGCTGCGCTGAGAACGAGAAAGAATGATTCGGTTGCAGGTACAGCACGGAAGAACGAGCCCATCATCAGTGCCATGTCCCAAACTTCATCATCGAACCATCGCTACTTGCCAATCATCGCCTTGCTTGTTGAGCCTGATTAATTTTCTCACGAGCCACATCTACATATACAAATCAACCGCCATCGTATTTTATATTAGCTATAAATAATCGCCATAGTATGCTTAGGTGCGGGAGACCTGCCGGCATAATTGCGCGCTAAAACAACTTAAACAGCATTGGCCTTCCGTTTGCGCACTTCCTACTGCATATTTGCTGTCATGTTTAAACTTCTCTTCCGTCAAACCGGTTTGTGCCAAGCTTGTTCAACTGCACAACAAGATTTCATCTTAATTGATATTTCCTCGCCTTTCCCAGTGCAATTAAGACGAGGGCCAGTAAACGGAGCACTGTGAAACCGTAAATTGTGCACCTGTGCTTGTGTAAACTGAATTATGAAGGCGTCTTGAGGTGAAGAGTCGAAACAGGCGTAAAGGCTCAAAAGTGAAATGGGACTAGTAGCCGGTAATATCGTAAGTAAATATGGAGAGTGCAAAGTGGACTGCGTGAGAACTAGTGCTCAGCACGAGAGGCTCATTGCAACGTCTAAAATTCGACAAAATGGCTAAATTTGTCCCTCAAACATTGTATGCATAATCCGATCTACGAGTAAGTGTCCCAAGCCTCCCTTACTCTACAGCAAACGTAAACAAGCTCAGCCAGGCCTACGGCGGGTCCAGTATCCAGGACACAGGAAGAACGGGTTCCGGTTCTGTCTGGCCTTGTAGCCTTGTGCTCTAAGATTTTGACGACTCAGGTCTCAGGAAAGAGCGAGAGAAACAGGCCCGGCAAATAATGGACATCAATCGTGTGTTGAAGAGAAAGTACGTGGCGCTGGCAGATCAAGCGTTCAACCTATCGAAAACTCTATAGAGCTGCTGCAAGCAGAGACTGCTAGACGTAGTTTCCGGCTTCAAGACCTTTGTCCACAGGAAACTCTGGAACTTGCTGTGTGTAGGCTATCCATGTGATTTTGATCTTTTCTAAAGGAAAGCTCCAAGTTCTGACTGCCCCTCCTAAACTCACTCGGTTGATTCTGTAAAGCGATGTGACCTGTCTTACCCTCGGAAAATACTGCAGCTTGAACATTGGGTTGGGGGTCGCTGCAAGTTCGTCCACTGCAAAAGGCCGGCAGTCAATGTAATTTCGCACCACAAAGGTAAGTAATGATTTATCTAGGGGAGACGTAATGAAGTATTGTGTCTTTCAACCTGGTATTGTCAAGTCATTGGAAGGAAGAGAATGGGTGGCAGGGGAGGCTGGAGAACGTGTCAAGCGTGGCAGCTAGTGCGTGAAAGCCGCCATGTTTATTCTCCACTTACGGTCCGGGCTCTTCTCAAAGTACCCATCTTGTCAAATGTTTGCCTCATCTTTCCTTTGGCGCATCAAGTTTAAACAAGAGCAAACAAGCAGCTCTTATTACATGCCAAGTAGTCATCCTCCCTTCAACTTCATCAACACTTACACACCCAACACTGCACTTTAAAAGTTTACGCAGCTACCTTGAGCCTGTATACTAAGAACCAGAACACTTTCTTTCCTCCACCTTGAGCTACGATTGCCCTTCGACACTGTTATCCACAGCAAGTTTCGCATGGTTTTCTAGCTGTCTTGAAACGGGTTTGGAAGGAAAGCTACTAGCAGCCCGTGTGGTATTATACACATCCATATTTCGACGGCGTATAGAGCAACAAGAGAAGGCTCTTATGGCTTTTGCATAACAGCGAAAGCAGATAGAGGGGATCGAGCTATCGAGCAATACTCATGTCAAGCCCCCATCTACTTAGGTGCTGCGCTTGGCTGCCTAAAGTGCCAACCTCAGCAACTAGAAAAATGCTTTGTCCACATATATTCACCACCTTCCACCATTCCACCATAACATCCGCTTGGCCAGAGAGTCCTGACTAAATAAACACCATAGTGCCCTTCACCAAAACTTGTAACCTTCGACATAGCCGCACAAGTCTGTCGGAAACATCCGCTGGTCTAAGAGCCTACGCTCTGGTAAAGGCCACGGCGACTGAACGAAAGGTCGCCCTCTTTTGCGTACTACGCACAACAAGATCTTGCCTTATACGACTAACCAATTTCTACTTCTGATTTTAGTCTTTTTTTAAACTGTTAGAAAAGCGGTCCTCGCGCGTGTGCCTAGCCTTTCGAGGAATAGTATTGATGTGATGGAAGCATGAAACGTGATACTGCGCAATCCGCCCATAACAAAAGGTCCAAGTAAGCAGGCATCTCGAGCTGAAATATCACCACCAGCGGAAAAGAGCTGGATCACATCATCGAGCAAGATTTCCATTTGAGGTTGGGCTAAATGCCTGGAAAGTGTTGCGGATCGCTCCACACTGATCTACATAAAAAGCCACATTTAAGGGCAGAAGGGGGAATATCATTTCTGTACTGTAAGCCGGGGATGGAGATAATGGACAACGGCGTTTGTTTAGGCCTAAATCCCCTTTTAATTCAATTAAATGTGGTAGCGGAAAGAAGAAGCTGTTAATCACATGCTAAGCCGGCCCTATATATTGCACAGCCAGCGCTCCTCTTTATTAAATTGCCATTATGCTGATTGCAGCCTGATTTGCTTATCAATTGCCGGCCAAAGTGTGAACGGCACACAGATACGGCCGTCCATGTCCACAAACACATGCATATGCATGCATGGCCTCCTTCAGCACCAACAGTCAATCCACAAAACTGCAATGCATATCCGGGACAATACTCTGGCTTGCATATCGACCCTGTCTTCAGTCGGATGGGAAAGAGGAATTTTATTATCAATAATACGCCAACAATCTTGTGGACGATATAGGGTCAAAGAATGGCGCGACTATTGGCTCAGCAGCAGCAGAATGTGAACGGGGGCAAACAAAAGGTGGCAACGTGCAGCATCTTAGAGGCTGATCGTCAGCTCCTTGCTGGCGGTATAATAAGCAAGCGCTTGATGAATATAGCGCGAGACGTGCACAAGTAGCTGGTTCACACGCTGACTACAATGGACAACCCAGGCCAGGCCTTTCTTTTCATTAAAAAGTACTGAATAGAAATTGCTTCTGGCTGATCGAAGCTGTCTGTGTTGACTGATGGCCGAATACTGTCCATGTCTACCCTGTGTACATACGGATCGCACAGCCTGAAACGCGGAAATCGTCACGGAGAACCATCTGCTACAACTCCGTATAACTACGAGGTCTTGGTATTAACGTTTGTCGGTACCGATATATACTCTGGTTATCCATATCATAAACAGGTGGTAGCATGGCTCTTGCTCTGCTCTTTCCAAGTCTTCATCGAGATCGGGGCTTTCCGTCGACTCGGTTACTTCCTGGTCGCTCTGCCAGTGACACGATGTAGTCAAGTTAACGTAAAAGTTTTAATCAAGAAGGATCGTTTGACAAATTTGGGTCCAGCGTGAAGGCTGTAAACATCGGATAGATGAAAAGGACTGACAGGGTGAAGGGCATGGTAAAAGGTCAACAAAGGCTAGCTGCTGGTAATTACAATGGGAAGGGGAATGGGGGAAGCACAGCTCTTGGGGATGGCGATAACACGGCGGGGGTTCGTAGCACAAGACTGCTGGCCTAAATTGCTTTAGCTCCCACCGATCAAATCTGGACATGCAGCATCGCACTTTGCTATAGCATATTCGTCTAATGACCAGTCAACTTCCATTTCTCTCGGCAAGCCGACTCCGATAAAATGTCAATGACGTAAAGCAGAAGCCTAAGCGGCCATTCATTCAATCATGACAACATCCACGCAGTCAAGCACGTCACTAGCCCATCATCATACTCGGCGCAATCTATTTGTCGTTAGCGGTCGGTACCGTTTTCGCCGGAACCTTGATTTGCCTGCCAGAAGAGAGTCAGAGACCAGCGACAAATGGAACACAAATTAATGATGTCGTCAGCATCAATTGCGCCTCAAGATCCATTCGCAATTCCGCCAAGCCTTCCCGATTAATTCGGCAACTTCGATACTTTCTTGTTCATTGCATTATTCTCTACGGACACAGTTCGGTATTTCCTGTTTAGTCCTGCGTCTTTCCCTTTCCCGCTGTTACGGAGGTGAAGCGGGAGAGGCGCTAAGAAGACCGGAAGAAGGGATTAGCAGGAAGGTAGTCAACAAACAGGAATTACGGGGTAACCGCTATGCGTCATGTCATGTGGGCAGTTTGGTTGCATTGAAGGGGATGTTGCATGTTGCAGCTTTAGCGGACAATTACGCATATATGCCTGCCAGGCAGCTGCATTTACCAGAGTTATAATCCCTAGCTCACCGGATGATCAAGCTACACTTAAGCCGGCCCGTTAAGTCAAATATTCCTGTCAGCTCCATCAACGGCAATTTCGCCCACGGCAGCCCACGACACTTCCGTCAACATTTACATGAAAACCTCTTGACTGAAATCTATGAATATACTGTCTAATGCATCTCCCCTGTGGACTAACCACATCCGGAGACAGCTCGACTATCAACGAAGGAACAACGTAGGTATGTAGTTTGTTGGTGATAAGGTCGCGCTAAGCTAGGAGCAAAACAAAGACTTAGGTTAGGACAAGGAAGAAGGGAAGCAGCCATGTCACCTCAATGGACCTATTCTTTTTCTGCTAATTCATTTCAGAGGTTGGGACAATTTAGCTATTGTGGGTGCATTCGACGAGAAATTGCGGATGATGTATAGTGGGATTGCTGGAAGATTTCTCTCAAATCTGAAGACCGGCTCTCCCGGCAGTGATCGACACTTAGGCTAGTGCCGATGCATCTGCTGAGCCCCGAATCTGAGACGGACACCAGGAACGGAAGGTTGCAAGGAAAGAGCAGAAGTCAGCACGTTGGTGCTGCGCGAGAGACCCATCATAAAGCCGAGCGACAAGTAGGGAAAAGCCAGGCGTAGGAACAGAGAAAGAGGGTCATTGTCCAGCGCCATCAATTATCGCATCGACGGGTTTCTGCCAATATTGACGTTGGTCATGCTGTCTATGGCCAGCCTATTGCATCAGTCCTTCACCAGTTTCAGCGAAAACCATACGACATCTTCAGAAGAATCCTTCACACATGCCATTTTGTTCGTCGGTCGACCTTGAAGTAACTAGAGTTGGAACCTATCGGAGCCGGAAGTCATGACTGGAAACATGGCCAAGACACCGGAAACCATACTGTTTGAAACACTAACTGGATGGCGAACCACGGTAACGGAACTGCACGAGTCGGAATGCAGCCCAGGGCCAACGGTCCCTTCCTCGACGCTATACCAGCTCGATGGAAAAAGTCATCAGCTTTTCGGCCTAGCCATCGATTGGATCGTCGATCGATCAGAATAAGGAGTATAGGCTAGCTTAGAGCGATCACTCGACTTTAATCAGCACCGTGCTGCCCTGCACACCTTCCTCCCGACACCTAACGACCACTATTAGCCATCTTGCAACCATTGTATTCCATCTGCCAATGGTTAAGCCCACCATCAAAGCACCAAGGTGGCCCGTGACCGTAATTGCCAACGCTCTCACCTCCACAATACCTTAACTACTGTACAGTTCCGCCACATATTCCAGCCTCATACGTTTCCTTCTCTTCTTCACTGCTGCCTGCCTGCGGTGACACTCGGTAAATGACCAGCATTAGCGAGCCCACACTCTTGACCAATGCTCATCCACACGCACTCGGAAAACACAGATTCTGATGGACAAATGACAGCATATAATCACATTCAACGCTTCAGGGTCGCTACGGCAAGGTCCTGAGCTAAACTTACTCAAAACAAGGGGTAATGCAAAGGCCACTGATAAGTAGAAATCACTCTCTAAGGTGATTGACACTTGTGCCGAATTACCATCCGATTTGGCCTGCTGTTAATTATGGTCGACAAACGTACGCTTACTGTACCTCTGGGGCTTATGTGGCCGAGGAAGAGAAGGAAGGCATATGCGTCACGTGTAAATCCGTGCTTAAGTCGGCTTGAAGTTGGAGGTTGTGTTTCTGGGAAACATGTTAATCCATCTTATCCCACGATAACTATCCCTCTAGGGCTGCAACCTGTAGCTGGCCGAGCGGGACTTGATCCACGTAGTCCCCCATAAAACTCTTGAGCTGCAGCTACATGGCATATCGGATGATATGTCCCTGTAGGCCGCAAGCAGATAGCGCCCAATGTAACTAGGGCGTATGTCATCACTCCATCCCCAGATAGAATGTCGCCCCTAGTCAAACACTCACTCTCCAGACACCATTCCGTAGTTAGTACGACGACAACGGTCCCGCTTTGACACACTGCCATATTTTGGCTGGAAGACCCCGATATCACGTCCAACCAGATACAACTATGCCAATGACTGGCTCTCGGCACTGACCACCACTCAATCACAAGACGTCAACAGATCGCTCCTGATCGAGCCATTTGGACACGAAAAGAAGGAGCTACCATTCTGACAGAGCGAAAGTAAAGCCGGAAAGTTGGGCTTACAGGACCTGGATGTACAGGGAAAAAAGAAGATATTAGTTAGGAGGGAGTGATGGAAGCTGCGCAGATGTGTAACAGGAAAAGGCACAACTGGTGGCACTGGCTGTTTCTTGTGTTTGGCGGATCTCAGCTTGGCTGTAGTGAGGGGCCTCAATGGGTACGCAATCAGTTTTATTCAGGCTCTTTTACAGGAATATATTCAAGAGGGTTGAATTGGAGAGTAGTGGCTATAGTCCTTGCTTAGTGATAGATAGTAGATTGCATGAAGGCTTTTTGTTCGACTTTTATTATTGAAAAGTGTTTAGCCCAACAAGAGACTGGGCGCTGCACGCCTTCCTATTCGAATTGCAATAGCACACCATGCCTCACTACAGTCCAATGCATGCTATGCAGCTCGACATGAAAAAGGAGCCCCTTTTCTATGGCAGGAGGAAGTACACAACACCAACACAAAAGAATGGTCCCTTCCATGCACAGCCGACAAGGTCTCTTTTTGATCAGGCCCAATGCAACTCTTTTCCATGAAAGGCGAGAGAGCCAAATAATTTCCCTCTTCTGTCGGCCATTTGAATATCATCATCAGCTTTCCCGACCATCGACTATGAATTGCGGCGCAGCATCCTTTTGACCAGCCTTGAGGCAGCCCACTTTGGAGCGCCAGAGACTCGTTTGCTTTGATGAGCACCACAAGTAAAGGGGGGATATAGGCAAGGCGGAAGTTGGCACAAGAGCCCGTCCCTCAAGCTGCTGCACTTGATGACATGTTCGGTTCACCAGGCGATGGGGAGGACTGGCTGCCTCCATCGACGTGGCCCATAAAGACCTTCATAACAGACGGCATCCCCTATTCAGTGCCCCAACACACAAAAGAGCCTCCAATAAGAGCTCCAACATGCTATAAAATGAACCACTACCCTCTCCAAGGAATTAACTAGCGCCTATTGAAACCTCTCCCTTTCTGTCTGTTCCCACTATTCAACGTTAACTCGAGCTCGATAACATTGCATTGGAAATCGCTTGGTCGAAAGAAATTTCTCCCTGTTCGCAACACTTTATCTTCTAGTATTTCCAGCTCAATATCTGTACAACCCACGATTATCCACGTACAGATACAAACGTCTGATTTGCCAACGAGCTCTCTTGCTGAAATTTCCTTGAAGAAATTGCCCGCCAAATGCAGTGACGTTGCCGTATGTAGATCATGGCTGGTCTTGTGTTACAATAGGGCGGGTAAAGGTCGGGGTATCAAGCGGAGCAATTGTAACACCATTTGTCTCATATTTCGACACGTTCAAGCAAATTAGTAAGTGAGATGTCACTGTGCAGGAAACACATCGACCCAACGGCTGACTGTCAGCGGAAACGCCAGCACGCCATTACTCTCACCTCGCTCTCTCCTACACGTCGCCATCTACGCACTTACAGTATCGAATGAAAGCTTCTCAGGTTCAAATACTCTAAAGAACGAGATCGTGGACTAGTTTGTGTTTGCGGGCTAAATTCAGCCCGATTGACAACGCGTTGGTCTTTGTATAGATACCAGAGACTGCATGTAAGGCATAATTACAGTGAGACGAGCGCGTCGCAATATCAGATAGAGCGATAAATAAACACATCTTAATCGGATCAATAACAAGCAGCTTGCAGCTGACAAATCGTCAAGTGACCGCCCGACAACCCATTCTCCTTCTGCTTGGCCGCTGTCCCTCCTTCTAACTATTCCTTCACACTCGCTAAACATGGCAGGAACCAGCCTACAGAGGTACTTGACACCGCTGCCACTGCACAAAAAGATACCTGTTTCCTCTAAGTATGCCAAGTAACCGTATCTTGTCCTGGGTGGTCAGCTCATTCCCAACAAAACAATGACGGCCAAATGGATTACCTGTAAATCTCTCAACTGAAAGATCAATAAAAGTAATGACATTCTAGCCAGACAACAACTGATCATTTTCGGAATGACCACCAAAAAGTTATATCCATTACAGCGAAGCGATGTAATTAAGCTGACAAGCCGACAATGAAGATTTGGCCGATCCTCACGGAGGAAGACCCTCTCACCGCAAACTGTCTATCGTCAACGCTTTATTGAGCTCTCGGTCAGGAATTGACCCACAGGCCACTGTTCAACACTGACCAACGGTCACAACACTAATTTTCACAGCGATGGGAAGCTCTGATCAACTACGACACTGCAAGTGAATGTTTACTGTGCGTAGATGCATGCAAGATATCGTGCAACCGATGTAGATTGTCAATGACAAAATGATCGGCTATAATTATCGGAGCATCTGTAGCTGATGGAATGATGATGTGATGGACGAACGTATCAAACCTTCCACTGCCCATTATTTAACTGAGAACTGGCGTCGATCTGCATCCTGCAGACAGCCGCCCAAATGGACCTATTGCGACCTGCTGATGCGCAAGCAACATCGACCATCTTGTCACGGACTACTACCGTCACCAATCCATCCATCCATCCATCCCACACCCATCATCCTCACAACACGCAATCATTCACACGAACCATAAAGTCACAAACATTCCGCAGATCCGGCCAAAGTTCCTTAAACATATGATGCCCCTTCCTCAGCCAAGTTCTTACCCGCTGCAACCATATATGTTATCATGTAAGTTGGACTAGCAGTAGCGCTGCATCCGAACAGGAAGCGAGACGTTCCTGATACAAAAATACAAATTGCGTTTGCGTGTTCGTCAATTAAGGAGATAAGAAAGCACGCGAGGTTCCCGCCCACCTTGCTCGAAGCTGACCCTGCCATATAGGCGTCGTTATAATAAAGAAAGGTCACTTGTCGCCTGGACGTCAACAGCAGTTCTCCTACTAGGGAGCTGTAGACTGTAAGCCGTAGGTGGTCATGTTGTTGACAATTTGCTCGGGGGGCGATGGTGGCAGTCATCTAACAATGGACTTGCAGACGTGCCTATCGACTATCGGGCCGTAACGTAGTTTGCCTTCCAATGTTGTCTGGCCTCAATTATGGCACAAGAGAAAATCCAATTATGCAGCTAGTAATTTCCCAGCTCAAGATCACTTCAGCAACAGCACAAGTAGCCACTCAACGCTGCCAAATATGCACATTTCCTCCAACGCTATTACTACTTCTTCGCCAACTACATTCCTCGCTGCCACACGCATATGTTGACTCATCTAATTTGTCACGATTACTGCACACTCTATAATGTCCAACATGTCAATTTCTTTTTCTGGTGGTCGCTCGGGATATTCCCATATAGTGCTCTAAAGAACATCACATGGAAATATAAGGTGAAGGTCGGTATGGAAGAATATAATATGTCTGATTCTTGTACAAAGAGAGAGCAGCTGGTGGGGATGGTTGGAATGAAGTCGAGCTTGTTGGACAGGCTATACGGTCACACCTCACTTCTTCCCTCTTCCGTCATGTTCCTGTTCCAACGAGAGAACGTGGGGTGTCTTTACCATATTTACCTGCAAGCTATGCAACGCTAGCCGTTCTGTCTCCTCATGGGCCGAACAAGGCCGAGAGTACCAGACGTATACAGCACCTCATCATATGCCCCATGCTGTTGAATATTAATCTTGACGTCTATTGATAAATCTGGCTTAGCTGCATCCTTCACTCCGTCCCTGCAACCTAACGATACAACGATTGCAAAATTAATGCCCCTAGCCTGACATATTAGCTAGCGGCAACACTTGACAAAAGCCTGGCCGATCCATTCGTCATATTTGGTTATGGCCCATAACCCATATCGCGACTTCAGCACATACCCTCTAGCCGTAATTTACAATCTTCAGCATGTAAAGCTCCTATTGGTAATAGCCGAGTCCACTATACTTCATCTTTCATAAGGCTATCCGTCTCTCGCACCCGGACAGCGCCACCTATTGCATGCAGCGAAGTGCGTCATTTGTGGTATAGCGCTGCAAAAAGACAGTGTGGTTAGAAAGTGGATCGGCTCTCTGACAAACGTCCATCTTCTTTGAAGGCAGAAGATATGATACTTTGCGGAAATCGAACGGCTGGCACACGTAAGCAATAGTCGGGAAGCATAGTGCCATTAAAAGCTAGCGCTCATATTTATGGCTCATTGTGTTCCTGATGGATAGATCGGCGATAGAATCGCAGCGCACCGCAACGAGGCAAGAGCTTTCTACAGCTATACAGCGGATTTCTCCTTGATGTGAGCGTAGGATGGGGATATGGATGAAAAGTGAAGGAGACAATAGCTAGTTGGCTTCTCCATTTGCAAAGTCCATTTCCTGTCATTGACGCCTCCATTTCCGTTTGGCAGAGGCAAAGTAAGCATCGGATCTCGTTCCACATTTATCAAAGGCCCCAGCTTATCCCAGCTGAACTGACGCACTTCCGAGCGCCAGCCAAACAATAGCCAGTCCCGTCTGTAAGCACAGCACACTAGCACGCATCTCGACGCTGCCCTGATCATCCTCCACAGTAGCTTCCTCCTAGCTCTTATTTTCTCAACACCGAACGGTGGTCCCTTCACGCCGTCACAGCTGGAGCTAGATGACCTCGACCCCAGCCGCTCCTGTACCCCCGACTCAAATTAAAAGTACACCAGTTTCCATCAGACAGAAACTCGACTCATATACAGTGCGGCCCCGCCAAGTTTGTGCAACTCACTTCTAGGTCTTGTGAAAAATTCAGATCAAGTTTTTCCTCCAAACCGATCTTTGAAGTCTAATCATTAGCTTACGCCGCGTCTTTCGATATGGGGTTTACTTTTGCATCGGGAACGGTCGTTTCGCAAACTCGATTTGAGCTGTTGGCGGTAACGAGAGTTCCCAACCATGTACGAATAATTTTCTACAGGTCTCCACAGTCGATCACCAGACACCAAATTGGCCGCAAATGATAAGCAAGAGTTCAGGATGTCCGATGATGCTGAAGAGAATAATCTACTATTCAATCCCGAACGGCAACCGAACGTTTCGTCCAAAATTTTCGGGTTTACCGGGAAACCATGATTATTTCAAAAATTTGGTTTCGGCGTAGAAATCGTGAGTGGACCTGAAACTGTGATCAGTCAGAAAGCCAGATAAGTTTGCTTGCATCTGAACTGATTTCGAACGAAATACCTTTGGCCGAAGGACAGGAGCGATTTTTTCAAAACTGTACAAAAACTCGAAACAGTTGTCAAAACTGAAAAGTTCGACGCAGAGAACTACTCGGGAAAACGTCTTAGGCATCCTTCCACCTAACCTATTTTCTAGTGATGACTAAGATGTTGTTATTGCAACCGTCTGCTTTACGGTAAAATGTCCCTGTACTTGCATAGGTGTCTGCGCATGGAAAACTTCCCCCTTTTTCGACTTTTGATTTTGAAAAATCAGGGCGTAGGTATGGTTAGTTCGATTGCATCACACAACAAGATTTCTGAGAGGAGAAACACCGTACTCGAGAAAAATATTTTGGGACCACAAAACAAGTCTCGGATGGGAAACGATTCTTTTTCGCAAGGATGGGTACGGACGAATCTCGTTCCGAGCGCCTGTGGTCGATCCCTCTCCGCGGTTGACGTCGAGTTTTGGTCGAAGACTTTTCCTTTCCCAAAAACAATCTTCGGCTAAAAGATAGCTCAGGGCATGTGCTTTCACAGAATAATGCAGCGAGAAGATACGTGCTCACTGTCAGGAACCCGAATTTCTTTCAAAAGTTGCACAAACTTGGCGGGGCCGCACTGTAGAAGAAGGCAAAATCAAATTTTAGTCATTAAGGGACACGGCATGAGGGACGAGCGGTGGTCTCATGGGCCTCGATATTCATCGACAATTGTACTTTTAATTAACCTCCATCCTAATCCGCCCCTGATCACATTTCCCAACATTCCATCCCAATCCAACAGTCCTGCACTGCTCTTTTCTCCCATCATGAACAATTCCACGAATCTGCTGTCCGTTGTAATGCGCTTATATTTTTCTCGTTAAGTACCTAAGGACATCTGCAGTATGCACTCGGCAGACCTGTGTCATTTTCAATTACACAAATTAAAAAACAGCAAAAACAACCATATGAAGTCTTCTAGCAACTATCCCTTACGAGTCTTCCAACTGCAGGAACTTAATCAATCTTATAATATGCAGACGCGAAATTCGCATATACGGAGTGGAAGATCGCGTCAAGATCACCTGGTTAGTGATTATCAAGCCTTGGAGCTGCTCACGAAGCGAAAGTAAGATGGAGGAAGGACCTGGAAGGTAGTCATGCATGGATAGCAATCTTGCGGTTACCTGCTGATATGGACAAGGACATAACTATAATCATATTTGGTAGAAGGAAGGGAAAGGGAGCGATGGTGGCAGGTGTCCTATCTTAAGTGTCCATCGCTAGCTGGCTCAGTGAGCCGTGGCGTTAACGTCGCTCGGCGCTTACCGTCAGCGACGGAAGGCCACTGCCAATTATTAATGCTGATTAACAATTCCAAAAGCTGCCCTGACCACCAAAGCATGAAGCCTGGGAAAGCCAGCCACATCGACAGCGCACCTCCTTGCTTCCAACACAGCTTTCTAGCTTCCTGCAGCCGATTTGCTCGCTCGTGGAACCTTAGCGAAATAGCCTTTTCAACTGAAACCTCGAGTTCAAAGCTTCAAACGGGACAAAACACTTCTGCTCAGCCCAGCATCAGGTAGCGAGGGTTGAACTCCCTCAACAGTGAAGAGAGCGCCAGTCCAGATCTTCCAATAGACGAAACAGCGGCATCTCAAGACTGGGGCGGGTTATCAGTCGGGAGAGCCACAGCGAAAGAGTGCTGCCATCTTGAAAGCCCTTCTTCCGAGGGGTAAAAGACTGCACGTACGCAAGCCTCCTGCTCCATCATGCTGGTTCCATCGACATTCAACACATCCTCCTCAACAAACACCAGCAACGCAGCCAGTAACGCGACATTCATGCAATCCTTACAAAGAAGATTGACACTCGGTCGTGTCTTACCTGGGCTTTGTCTTTTTGTCCTGTCGATCTTGGAAGTCCGTCTTGGATGTCGATCTTGTTGATCCCCGAGGGTCTTGCAAGCCTGAAACTTCTCTCGTCCTCGCGCACATTCCATGATGCTTGTCCATCCCTGCGCCAGCTGATCCACGCCTTGTAGCTCAGTGGTCGAAGATCCCCAACCTGAAAACAGAGAATAGATTAGGTTTTTTTGCGTGAATCCTGAAGTTAGAAGTCAGAAGTCAGAAGTCCCGAGAAGTCGAGATTCAGAGCCAGAAGTCCCAGAACTCCAGCTTCGCGGGAATTTTGAACGAATCACCTCCAAACATGTTATGGCTCACAAACCAGCAAAGAAACTGCCGCTGAACTTTTAGACTGACTGAAGCGCTTTGATTTGTTGATTAACCCAAATGCAACTCTCTCACCGGAAGTCAGGCAGCAACATCGCTGACCGGTGTCCAGCGTCCGTTATCTCGCAGTGAACTCCGAACTTTCCCAGTTTCGACTTCCGTTCACAAGGACGGCAGGGTCTGAATGTTTCCGAATACAGAACGCCATTTGGAATGTGCAAAAAACTTTCCGACTGACATTCGACCTTCTATCCGTTGTTAGCTCGGAATCGGTATCGCGTACGTCGATACCACTGAGACCAGATACCACATTCGAGTAAATGAGACGCTTTTCGATAGGAATTGCGTCGGTTTAATGGTCAGAGCTGAAAATCTGGACACTTGGACAAAGATCTTGCTGTCGGATGAGTAAAGTCAAACTGAGCTTTGCTCGTTTTTGTCCGTGGATGGCGCATCATTATTACTGCTAGCTTTTGCCTGTGTACATGTTGGGTCTTTTTGTCCTGGTAAGTCTGGCCATGGTAATTTTGTGATCAAAAGAGTATTTTTCATTGAAGACTTTAATGCGCTACTTGAGAAGAATAGGACTGTCGGGCCGGGCGGTATCCCCGTACAATGACTATTTTGTGGACAAGCACCATTCATAGTCTTAATGCTAGCTAGCTGCCGTCCAATAAGTCCCTGGCTCAATTGATCCCAGAAGTTGGATGGATGCTTTTTCTGATCTAACGTTAACCGAACGGTAAATGCTTGCGTGCATCTATGCTATAGATGCCATCCCTCGAGTCATTCAACCTTCTGAATGCACCACCATGCACATGGCAGGAACCCCATCATTTGGCCATTGTTTCATTCTGAATGGAAGTGGCGCACGCCTGCTGCGTCCTTTGCAATCGCCGTAGAAGCTTAACTTTCGGCTGGTGCCAAAGCTCGTCCTCAACGTCCATCGACCACCACCTTCTCGTACAATTACAGTTTACAACCTTCCTGAATGAATCTAGTACTGTATGTCCTAGTGTGGAGCTACAGCCAGGCTTACCACCGAGGGGAACGACACACTGTACAGGAATTGTTTCCAAATAGGCGGTTGAAGTTCGTTTGAACTTGTAAGAAAAAAAGTGCGTGTTCTCAAAACATTCTTAAGGGCTGCGTATAAATAAAAGATAAAAAGAGAGACGGATTAAAAGATCATTTGTCAAGAGGGCAAGCTGACGTTCCTGAAAGCTATGGACAGGCAAGCGTAAAAGAATGTCGGTTATTTGCGTAGTCTCCACCAAGTGGAGTTGGCCCATATGTCAGACTCTTCTTGTCTGGGCGGCATTCGCTTGGGACGGGAACTGTAGTACACATGGCGACTCTGAAAGGACAACAAAGCCCAGACTGAATGTATGTTTTCTAACATGAGTAACAACTGTCGGTGGTTACCTCGGGAGCTGTCATGTCGTAATTATTACGAAGACGCTTGTGGTGAGGACGAGCGGTTGTACCTACTTCAGAGGTGGTGCTGTACGGCTTCATGACGCCCTCTTCTTCTTCCTCATCTGAATGAGACTGTCGTTGATAAGAGCTGCCGGAACCCTGCCGCCGTTGTTCTTGCCCCTCAAAGATGCGCAGATCGTCTTGAGAGGACATGGGTCGCCGTCGGCGATTGGCTGCTGAGCCTTCACGATCTGTCTGCCCAGTGTCAACATAGACGCCCGAATCGGTATCGTGCAGTATCAACTGTGGACTTGCGTTCTTATCCTATAAGCCAACCAAATACCCCTCTTCGATACTGCCCATTAATTGTCATGTTATCTCAAGGAACATTTGGGCAGATACAAGACTTACCCGTAGGCTGTTGAGTATATTATGGTCAGAAACTGATTTGATGGACTTATTGTCAGGATCGTTTCTTGGCAGGGTTTCTTCTTTACCAGTGGGTGAAGGTAGCAGGTCTTGGTCAGGAAGACTAGACCGTCTCTCCGTCACAGTTTCATTGAAGGTGACCATTTCCTTAGCGGAAGGCGGCGAAGAGAGGGAGATGTTGGAAGGCGGTCTTTCCAGGTCCTGAAGGCGTGTCACTTCCGCCTGCTCTTCCAGGCTGTCGCGCTTGAGCGAGGACGTTTCGGCCTCTCTTAGCGGGCTGACCGATTCTTCGGGGATGGCAAAGTCGACTGCATCGTCAACTTCCCGTTTACTAACCGACTCCTCCAGCCGTTCAAAATCCAACAGACTCTGGTTGTCCCTATCTCGCTCTCGCTCACGGACTGAATCGACCGACAAGGTTCGATGGACAAGGACGCTTTCTTCCAGGTACTCTTGCCGCAGTATCACTTCTTCCTCAACTTGAGAGGCACTAGCTGGTCGGAGTTTTGTGCCTGTTTCCGTGAAGAACTCGTTGATATCGTCGTCGTCGAGGTCGAGGTCGAAGCGCTCCGCCTGGCGATGAAGTGTCGCTTGGGACAAGGAGCGTTGACTGGGGGCTGGCGACTCGTGGTCCAGACTGCCGCCTTCGACAATGTTGTCTTTCAGCTCCGTCTTTTGCACCACCGTCCCATCTTCCGGGTTGACGCTGATTTCACTGCTGTTCTCTACAATGCGGTTCATACTGTCGCGCGAGTAGAAGGCACTTCGCTTCTTCAACAAGGGCTTCCGTAGGCCGCCATTTGGCAAGAGCTGCAAAAAGCCCCCCAGTTACACAACAAGGCCAAACGGCACACAAGTTGTTTAACCCCCACTACGTCCAACATAAAATCTATCATTCTCTACGCCGATTTTAGGCAATTCTCTACAGGACTTTCCGCTTGCATTGCAAGCAGGCTGAAACAAAGACCTTGTTGTAAAAAGAGGACTTACACGTAAGCCTGAGCCATCGCTACTTTCGCCAGAAAGATTCTGACTTCCCTTCTGCAAATATAGCAGCAAGCGTTATCACGAGGACGAAAATTGAGCAGTAAATCTATACCAACGGGAAAGTAGGGACTTACCCGGCTTACGGTGCTGGACTCGCCGATGTCTCCGCCACTGTCGCTCTTTGGTAGGTGGAAGCTGTCCAGGGTACTAGCTCTGGAGAAGAAGGCCGAGGTATGGTCCAGCATATCGTCAATGCTATCCCTTTCTCCCATGGCACTAAACTCCCGCGCAATGTCCCGTTGCACTGCCGAAGGTAGCCGCTCTCCCTCCTCCGCCGGCAACATCTGCATCAAGAAGGTATTTGTGTTACGGTACCACGGTCAAACCTGGCTTTGCATGATTAATCAGTAGAGATAGATGGTGTACCAGCATATTTTGTTGGCTGGCTTCTCCATTTTCAGCCTTGTCTTCCTCTTCTTCCTCCAAGTCGGTGTTGGTGTAGAAGGCCGGCTGTTCCTCCACCATATGGTCAATGACACTATCATGAGAGCGCCGCTTGACTTCCTTGACACTGTTCAAGGACTGCGTAGACCCATTGAGCCTCTTTAATTCCTCTTCATCGGTCGACCTCAGGCTGTGGTGATCGTCATCGTCCTGCGACATCAAGTCGGGCGGAGTGGCCTCATCCAAGCTGGCGCCCGGGTCCACCAGCACAAAGGCCGGTTGTCGCTCCAGCTGGCTCTCCCTTCGCTGTCCATCGTTGGTAGAGATGACCAAGTCCGAGGTGGGCAGTGCTCTCGTCTTGGACAAGTCATCCTCCTTCTCGTATTCATGATCGGAGCTAGAGTGAGGGTAGAACTGCCCCGTCTGCTCCATCATGTCGTCCAGGCTGTCTCGCCCATTCAAGCCCATGCGCGAACTTCGATCCTCGGCCAGCAAAGCAGCACTGAAGCCAGCAGTCACCCTGAAGATGGGATCCTTGTCGTAGCCATTGTGTGGTAAGGTATTAATGTCTAGTTGGTCCTCGGTGACGTCCAGGCTTTCGGTTCGCGGCACGGCATCCCAATCGCGGGTCTCTGAGGAGGCTTTACGGATACCTTCACGTGCTTCCGTACGGAGGCGTTTGGCAGCATGGATGGCTGAAGAGACGGCTTTCATGGAGGTGCTGGGTGAGGAAGGGAAGGTGAAGTCGGTGCGGGCAATGTCATGTGCAGAACCGATGCTGGCGCCATCAGTGGGCAGCACTGTCACAATGCCATCAGCCGGCTTGACGTCTTCAACTTTTTGCGTCGTGACACCTTCCGCCAGACGCTCTTCTTCCAGATGTTTCTCTGTAAAGCCCAACAATAACTTGAAGATTCTGCGGTCTTTTTGCCAGCAGCCTATAACCATAGCTTCGCATCATCTGCGACTTGAGCATTATTTCGTTAGCACAACCGTTTGCTGGAAGTGTACTATACCAGGAAAGACTGTAGGAAAATGCCGAGATTTTGTCTATATGACAGTGGCCCCTCGCCTATCCACATGAGACCGATCTGATTTGTTATCGACATCAACGAAAACAAACACAAAACGAAACTGCAGCAATGGATTTTTGTGCATGAAACTGAAGCCAGTTTCAGCTAACCTTCTCTAGAGAGATGGGAGTACTAGTATGCCGTACCTAGCTGGGCTGATTTTTCTCGTAAGGATTGGACGGAAGGAGTGAGGGCCCTTCTGGAGACATTGTCATCCTCCTTGGTGGTGGGCACCTCCACTTCCTCCCAGGTCTGCACTGGGGTAGTCTGCATAAGGTTGTCCTGTAATGGCGACTTGGAGGAGGATGGGCGCGCTCTTTCGATGCCCAGATTGGGTGATGGTCCCAGGTAGGGAGCGGAAGGCTGGGGTGGCTCCAGCGAGCTGCGGCCTTCCGTTGACCGTAAGACTTGATACTGGCTGGTGACGGCTTCCGTCGTCGACAAACGCGGGCTGCGTGCTGCCGCCCGTATCAAGGCTGCTTGCGGAGCATTGTACTCACTACAGAAAATCACTTGTTCAAAACTCCTTCATTCTCCTTCATTATCATTGTCATCTTATCACCTTTCTGTGTCGTTACAGCATCGATAGCACCATGCAAAGAGGCAGATGAGGATGGCCAGCACGACAATGCCCAATATGACCAAGGCAATGATCAAGAGGATGTCTATGGGGGAAATGAACAGTAGGGCATGGAAAGATTGATAGCACCATCGGAAAGTGGGGAAGCTTACAATAGGCTGGATGAAGACACAGAGTGGCGAAGTGATAATAATTGCTGGGACATCTACGGAAGGAAAAAGACAGAGCAACGGCTACTACAACGTCTTTTACCTATCTACAGTATCGTGCGGTGCGTAACGCACATACCCCAGTATTGTTCCATTGGCCAAGAGTGTTGTCTGGTTAGGGAATCCACAAAGTCGACCAGGAAAGACAAGGGCCAAATCGACAAAGCCAGGTCGACAGACACAGGCAAAACTGCCGAAAGAGTTGCGGCAATCGGCGTTGACGTCACAAACAGGCGCATCCAAGTCACATTCACTAACATCTGCAGGGATACAAAAGCCACCAATCATCTACAGTGGTGAACAAGAGAGGGTCAATTCACCGTCTTCCTACCGCGAACGTTGACCAGATAAGTGTTGGATGTATTGTTGGTATTTTCCGCTTTGACCCGCAGAGCAGGAGAGGGAAAGGAAGTGGGGGCAAGGAGGCCCTGGTTGCGGACCAGGACATCGGCCAGCGCGCGGATAAGGTCAAAGGGAAGAGTGGCTTGTGACGTGTTGGTGGAGAGGAAGGACAAGGCTACGCTAGAGACGACACTGCCGGCTGAGAAGCCCAGGGGATGACATGACCCTCCTCCATAACGATCAGCTATAGCGCTCTGCCGAATCAATTCTTCCATCTACGACAAAACAACACAATCATGTCCAGTACTCCGTCAACTAGACTATTCGGAAGGAAAGAAGATGTCTCTTCACCTGATAGCAAACGATGACGGACAACTGTTGCGTGGAGGGATTGTTCAAGTCAGCCAGGTAGGGGCGGAACTGCAATGTCTGGTTACACAACTGATCCATGGTCACGGCCACATTGTACTGAAACGACACTACGAAATACAAAGAAGGGATAAATTAATATATCCAACAGGCTTGTTCGATAGGAAGGCCAAAGGAAAGAGCGACTTACACTCACAGCCACCGCTCATGCTATTACGCGTGGTTCCTTCTCGGCAATCGCATCGTCCAGCCGGTCTGACACACACTTCATTGAGGTCGTCGCGACAATCCTGACTGCATGCCTTGGTCCCATTACTTAGACTGGAATAGGCCCTGCGAAAGAGATCGCCGAAACAATCATAGACTTGTTCCAAGGGCTTAGCCAAGTCTTCGGGGCTTGTAGCGTTATCCAACAGTGGCGGAAGACTCTGAAGAAGGGGTGCCGTGCCCGGCCGGAAGCGAGTGGGTGACCACAGTCTATCGGTTGGGTAGGCTGCAGGATTAATCAGCCCGTTGGGTAAGAGTGGCTCAACGGCTGGCAGTGGTGGCGGTGAGGCAACTTCCACTGCCGTATTCCCCAACACAATCGTCACCGGTGACAGTGTAGTATTCAACTGTCCGCTGTCTGTGTCGGCCCTAGCTGCTGCGCCTACGTAAGGCCTACTATTTGTGCTTGTTGCGCTATTGGTGTAAGGAGGCACTCTTGTACTTGCACCACCAAAGGAGTTAGATGCCAGTGCTGCACCGGCAGCGCCAGCCGCCACAGCAGCGCTCAAATCCGTCAGTGTATCACCAGGTCGCGGATTATCACCAGTTGACGCTGCGGAAGGGGCCGTGTTGACAGCCACCAGTAAGGTTGACAATGTGACGGAAGTGGAGTACGAGTTGGTGGTGACAAGCGGTGGCGGAGTGCTAGCTGCAAAGTAGGCAGGGCCAGTGCTTACTTGCCCGTTGTTACCAAAAAGGAAACCGCCAAAACCGCCCAGAAGGATCTGAGGTATTTGCGTCGAGAAGCGCGTGGTGGCAACTGGTAACGGATATGATGTCTGTCGAAAGGGAAGTACCGTCGTCGCTACAGAGCCACCTACCGACAGGAAAGCTTGGTCACTCTCTTGGACACTCCTACCTGATGTGTTCATGAAGTGTCTATGCAAAGCAATAAGGCATTACCGAAAGGGCCACCGTAGCCGGAAGCAGCGTTGCCCAAAACAGCGTAGTTGTTGGTTGCACCGTTATTACGTGATGATTGAGGCTGGTTCGGCTGGAAGAGTGCAGATGCTGCTGTCTGCAGGAAGCCATTGCTGGAGCTGGTGGGTGGTAGGCGCCCAAAGAGCGTCTCAGCTGTGCTGATGTTGAGGATATCACCGGCGGCGTTGGTTACGTATGTGACGGCAGAAGAGGCCGTTGCTGGCGGCCGAGATGTGCTGCTGAACGCTGCGCTACCACCACGACGTAAGGCATCCAGTACGGTTGACCATTGGTCCGATGTGCCTGCACTGCTGGGCTGCATCAGCTGACTTTCCGGATTAGCCAGTCCTTGCTGTCCCTGTCCGTAACTTTGGAGAGGACCGACGTACCCCCAGCCCGAGGAGGGAATGGAGAGGACAGTCAAGTTAGCCCGACTTGCGGCTGCTGCTGCTGAGGAACCCTGTTGAGGTACAGGGGATGCGCTGCCGGCAAGAGTGTAACCCAAGACTTGATCCGTTCGTCGTGTTGTCACTTCCGGTGGGTAGTACGTGCCAGTTATGGTAACACCTGGTAGAATCGTTGTTCGTCCTGTAAAAGAGAAGGCGTGCCTCGCATATCAAAACCATTACAAGCATAGAAGGTATTCGGCTTTGATCAAAAGTTTACCGGTATCGGCCCGGGTATCCCCCATAGCGAAGGGCGAGAGACGAGAGCCGGCGTTACCCATAAAGGAAAATTGTGCAGGTCGGTATCCATACAAACTAGTTTGAGGCCCATCTTGTCGACCTAGTGCAATATACAACAAAATCAAATACTGGATGATTCTTATCGGAAAAAAGACTTCTGCCTCACCTTCTTGCAGTGGCCGAGGCGGTCCCATTGTCACGCTGAGAGGGTTGATACAGTCGTCACATTGGGTAACCGGTCGGCGGTAAGCGGAAGTGTTGACGGTGGGGTCAGTTCCGTTTGCTGCTCTGATAACTCCAGAACTGAAGATGTTCGTGGCGTTATTACCGGCCTTCCAGACGGCATAACCCGGATGACTTTCCAAAGAGACGTAGGTCATGTTTGCCCTACTGGTCGGAGAAGTCAGCAAGGCTGGAAAAAGAGAAGGCAAGCGTCGTCAGCAATAATACCTCAGTCAGCAGTATGTTGGGCTGTGATAGCTACCAGAAGAGACACAACCACTTTGATCCCAATAGTAGGTTGCAAAACAGGCGCAGCTGTAACCTTTCATGCTGTCGGTGCAGAGGGCCTTCTGGCCACAGCGGTACTGCGGCCAAGCGGCACCCAGTGCACATTCGTCGATAAACTCGGGCACTTCATCCGAGCCATCGGCACAATCCTCGCCACCGTCCAATACTCGGTCCGGTGACAAGCAAGCCGTACGATCGGCACACATGAACTTGGCAGAGGTGGGATTGCGCAAGCAACTTGGCGGCAAAGAGACGTTGGGCATGATGCGATAGGCGGTGAAGGCGTTGCCGGAAGCGTTCCAGACTTTTACCGGCGTGATAATGCTGCCATCAGCTACGGAGACGTCGCTGGCGTCGGTCAGGACAAGCGGCTGCTGCTGGACGGGAGACGAGGTGGGCAGGTAGCCGTACAAGGCGCCACTGTCCGTATATCCGTGAAAACCTAGGGCTGTAATCACACTGCATTGTCATCACCATCACAAACCACCACTACACACAACTCTAGTAGATCATCGTCTTATCGATGGAAACAAGGAGCGTCGAGTGCCACGGCAAAACCATTAGCGCTCTTTAGACTAGCTGAACCTTTCCTGATGTTACTGTGGCTGGTAATTGATAATTGTTAGTCAGATGGAAAGGCTTGACGCTAAGTGGAGGCATCATTACCTGTATCGGGGTTCTCCCACATATCCAGTTGGTTGTTATGACTTTGGAAGGCACCACTGATGGAGTAGTCTGGTTGCTGATGGAGCGAAGTGATGTTTAGCTGATTGGCAGCTGCACTGGCCTGTGCCAGCGCGAAGGAAGCTTGTGTTGCGGCCCGCCGAGCCTCATCGGATGTGAAGACGCCCGGTGGGAACTCAATCTTGCCATGGTTAATCTTCAAGCACCACACTTGCGCCGCTTCCTTGATCATTACCGTCCCAGCCGGACAATTCATCGTTGAATTGGGCGGCGGCCAGACCTATAGTCAAATGGCATATTACTCCAACTCTTCTTACTCCTCCTCCCTCAAAGGCCCCCTCCCCTCTACGGGGCATACCTGCAGTGTTGTCTGTGGTGTCTTGGCGCTGCTTTCTTGCCGTTGTTGGCGGACGCCACCTTCTGTGCTTGGTGTAGCTTCGAAATTGTTAAAGGGATGAAGGTTATGAAGCCGGCCCAGTATCTGATGGCTTAATGTGGCTAAATCAGGCCGACCACGTTGGAGGTTATCATTATTATCATGTTTGAGCGTGCGAATAATGAGCGGCGCCGGTGAGGAGTGGAGGACGGCGGGGAGGTTTAGAGGAGCTGGTTGGCATGTGTCGCCGGGACCGATATAGCCCACCTTGCACTGACAGGCATAACCGCTAGGACGGTCCAGACAATCAGCAAAGCGGGAACAACGGTAGTCGCTGTAATGGACGGCGTAATCACAAATGTTAACGTGACGGACATCTTCGTCCGAACCATCGGGACAATCGGTCATGCCGTCGCGGACACTTTCCGGCCGGATACACAGGTTGCTGTTGGACAGGCAGTGGAAGGAGAAGGTGGGCGATGAACAGTCAATCTGTGCTGCTATGGGTCGTGCCAGCCGGATACGTGACAATGGCTCCTGGAACTGACCTTGGCCTATCAACAGCAAAACGTACCCCCCTTCATGTGCTACTCACAAAGGTCAACTGTCAAAACTAGATTGGCAAACGAAACGGTAATCCCCCAGGTACTCGGCCTAAAGCTACGGAGACTTCTTACACATTCACCGTCTATCTGTGTACCCACAAACTTTATCTCTTTTCAATACCGGCGAATTGGTACTATAAATATGAAAGATGGCCTGCTCCCGCGTGGTTGGAAAGGTCTCGTTTGTCGACCCTAAGCCAAATGCTGATTATACTGGGTTGGATCACATGATAAAAACAACATCAGGAACAACGTTATCAACATCAATAACGGAATAATCGGTGATAATAAGATGGTCAGAGATAGCATCGCTAGTGGAAATACGTTCATGTTAGCGGCGTGAAAATCAGTCATTCTACCTCTTCGTATTCACTTCTGGGTGAACCTGTGATTCCCGTAACCGGCCTCGTTCGCGTCATTGTTCCCGCCCGATTTGTCGACCAATTTAAGCAAGGAGGTGCGGGTTTCCCCGTTGTGTAAGAAACTGTTGCCGGCTTCCTCTGTTCAAGTTGACAAGAGCGGTAGCGTGAAATACCCTGCTGCCGACAGGGTCCAAGTGGACATGCAAGGTAGCGGTCGACCTAAGCCTGGCTATCGCTCAAGCCACCTCTTCATACTTCCACATCTAAGGAAGTGGCGACCTCAGAGAGCGCGGCTCGACCCACAACGCCGACATCGGCATCACGGCATCCGCGACAGCCGACTGTAACGCCCTTTAAGCCCTCAACGTCCAGCTTTCAGTCGTGGCTTCCGGCGACGCTACCCTCAAGGCGCAAAACAGCCTCAGCATTACGATCATCGGTTCGGACAACGTCTCAAATACAGAGGAAACGTCACACAGCGTGTGGTGGTAATTATTCGTATTTTGTTATGGAATCGCGTGATCGCCGCAGCAGAAGCCAAGTCTCCTCCACTGTCTCTGGATCATCGACCATCACTCCGACCATCAGAAAGAATACCAAAACAAAAACTTTGACTGAGTTGTCCTACTGTTTGCCCAAAGCGTTATTGTGAGAGAAATTTGGAGTAGGTGTCGAGCTGACCGTAAAGGGGTTCGTTAACTCCATCAGACGTTCGCCCACCACACCACTCTCTGATCCTGAACTTTGATTTGTCAACATGATCTTCCTCTTTTGACACTGCAGCAAGCGTTGGACGCTGGCTGGGACTATTGACCCAGTTGGTTACGTTCGTGGCATTCAAATATGTAAAGCATTCTACTGTATCAATCTGCAGGTCCTAGACCGCTCTTTGCAATATTCTGTAGTAGTGGGGGAAAGCCTTATTGTAGCTGCAGCGGAAGGTACTAGAGGCCTCAATGGTTACGTGATGCGGGAGATCAAGCTTTCTATAAAAGGATCATGCAACGCTGACAACAGCTTGAAAGGAAGGTTAACGGACGTCCTCCATGGCATAGATTGTCCCTCTTTCGTTAGCTCACGCAACGGGGCAACCCAAGAGCTATCCCTAACGTCAGCTAGCCTCCTGGCCAAGTAAGGTAAGACCGCACATTCATTGCCCTCACCATCGATTGCTATTACGACACCTGTCACTACACCACTCTGCTGACGCAGCAAGGTAAATGACTCAAGTTCTAATCTTGGGAATAACAAGAGGAAAACGCCGGCCTTCGTCCACTATCTTGTCAGACGTTCCAACTTCCGCCGACTACCGCACTAGCCCAACCGCCGCCATGTCACATCCTAATCTTACTCATCAGACGTTGCAGATTTACCTCAAAAATTAAAGTAACTGTTATACAGTTTCACGCTCGATCCTGGCAAAGCTCGGGGAAAAACAAGGCTTTTGGCTGATACCAAGGATTGGCATCAGTTTTCTGGCCCGTTTTTTCTTCCGTCGACTTAGCAGACTTAGCAGCGAAAGACCCCTGTTCCCTGCGTGTACAATGGTATGAGATGTTTTCGGCCTTAACTATTCGGACTTACCTAGATCGAGAAGATCCAAGAGTAGAGCGATCCTCCAGAGAAATAGCGCTGAGAGGCGAACTTCCATTCTCGACAATAATCTCATGTCCCACTTGTCCTCTCAGCATCCATTATCGCATTTTCATGATGTAACCCTGTTCTAATCAGAGAAGTAGCGATGAGGTTTGATGCGGATGTGTGTTAGACAGATGGACAAAAGATCTTCTGACAAAACAATAATACCCCAATTGGTAAAGACCTGCAGGACGCGCTTAGTCCACACGTTTCATCTGTACAAATGTCTGCCATCCGACAGTATCGTCCGTCGTCAAAGGCGAAGGAAATGATCCATTTGAGGGTAGGGTAGGTCAATCGACGCGTTACTTAACACCAAACATGGTAATACTGTATACAGCTGCGGGGATGGATGATAGCGCCGGAGATCCTCCTGGAAAGGTATAAGCCAGGTAGTGAAAAATGGGAGTTGATTCACCAGTGCGCCAACGCGCTGTATTATGCATGATGGCTGGCGTAAAGTATATACCTACAGGAAATGGAGAGCCATTATACCGAGATGACACCAGCCTGCGGAGCTTGCTGCAACGGTGCGTCTACAGGACTTAGACGAAAGATGCAACATCCCAGAGTATCAAAGCTTTTCCCCCGATTAGCTGATGTGATACGTCATAGTCGGAATACAGCTGCTGTACGAATACACACAACGGATTACGGAACCGCGATGACGTCCTACGGGCAAACAGACTCACCTGCGTGATGTGGGCAAGAGATGATTCATTTCTGGATCCATAAAAGGGGATAAAGACCCTTTCGATCGATCGGCGTAGTCATACAGGTGAGTCCGCGGGATTATCGATTCCATGATCCACGCAATCCACCAAAGCATTAGTCCTGGTTTCATGCCTGAGCTGGCTTGAATGGAAGATACGGGATCAGTCGTGACAGCCTCTGGTGCCAACAGTAACGTCCATTCGACAGACATCGCTGCCACGCTCCGGCGCACCTGTTGCTGTAACGCTTTCATCCCAGTCTCGCACATTTGCTCCGACTTATTTCCCACATCTGGTGTATCCTTGTCCGTCAATATGGTGATCCCCTCGACCGCAATCCAAACGATGCACTTACCGAACATAACCACCGTGACAAAGCCTGAGCCACCACTCTTTCCTCCAGCATGATTCCACAGGCAAATCGCTTTCCCTACTAGCTGCTAACAACGGTATCACACTATCGACAAGAACATTCGCCAAGCCCAAGATTCAAGCTTTTAGTAGCCGCAAGTGTCGGCTTTGCAAGTGTTGTGATTGCGAAAAAAAGAGGAATGCGTCGGTGATTCAGGGCAGCGAGGTCCATTTAACTATTTGCATCATACGGCCTGCAGGGTGTTGCCGCTATTTTGCAAAAGCGAGAAACCAGTGTTGGACGGGAGATTCAGCCTGCCTAATTGAGCTGGGCTGTGCTTGATCTTGGACAGCCGTTCTGTGTTGTCGATAATTCACTGTTCAAGTCACCCGTCCAACGCTGCGGGAAACGGGAGTCCATATCCGGCATACGTATCAGAAATAGGAATCGGTGGATGTTTCTCCCGATTCTTCGTGCAAACCGGATTACAAGTATGAGTATTAGCGGATTGCTGTACACTAATAACCAATTGGTGTAATTTGTACGCTTAGAAGTTAAGCATGTTTTAGCAGAAAACGCGTTTCTGTGCTAACAAGCTCCAAGAGAACCGACCAGCAACTTTAATAATATAGGAAGCACATCTAGCAAAGTCTTGATTTTTCGTACTGTTTCAGTTGCATTAGCGTCCTGATTTCGGTACAGACTATACAGATGTTCTAGATGATATATAGCTCGCACTTGCAGTTAAACGTATAATTAGACGATGTGCTTCAACGCGTACTTTATACCTGAAAGCAAACACAGTCTCCGTTGCATTTTGTATTTATCAACAAGTATCCAGCTGTTACCTTTGGGGATTGCCAGCGTATCGACCGTATTCTGATACTCGCGAGCCAAAGCCAGTCTTTCGTTCGTCGAGGCTGTGCGCATTCGAGCAGCATAATTGCTTAGAACACGACCCAAACCTGTTGAAAAAGATTGAAAGATAAATCAGAAAGGGCTGTAGGAGCACAAGAGATTAGGGCTTTTGCTGCCGTGATGGGAGCAGGGATCTTCTTACCTGTGTTCTCTAATCCGGCCATTTGCACTTGCGAGGCTACAAAAGAATAAATAGAGCTTGTTTTGTTCCCTGATAGAAGAGTTGTGTAGCCAGAATATACTTGGAATGGTCCGCGCGGTATCGATAGCCCGCAGATCTGCGGGGTCGACAGTCACACCTGATCGTTGGAGAGCCAGACTGGAGCGTTGGTCAAGCATCGAAGCCCCGACCATTCGAGACAAGAAATAGACCCGAAGGAAGGCCGTCAACTGCTCCTTATTCAAGCTGGTCAAAAAGTCAGCGGCGTATCCACTCAACAAATCCAAGTTTGCGGTGGGTGGACGATAGATCGAAGACGTCATAGGTTGGCCGGGAGCTGGAAAAGATTGTATGTTACGTCTCTGCATACCCAAAGCAGGTAGCAAGTACAGAATTAACCTGCGGCTACTGCTGCTGAAGGATTCCAGACGGCTGCTGGTGCGACGGCAGGACTGGGAGTGAAGATGGAAGGCGGAGCAGGGGCTGGCTGTGCAACTGCCGGTGTTTGGATCGGTGCCGTGGCGGCTGGTAGTGCCCCGACTGGTGTCGATCCTTGTGGATTAAAAATGCTGGTGGCGACCGCGGAGGGAGCCAAGGCCGGAGATGGAGCAAATATCGACGTCGTTGCTGGTGCTGGCGCTAGCGCGGTTGCGGGGTTGTTATTAACAACAATAGGGATGAAGCCCGGTGTTCCCGGCGCCGGTGCAGGAGCTATAGCCGGCAAGAGAGAATGAACCAACCAAGTCAACCATCAATGACTACTAGAGGGTAAAGTTGAACATACCGAAAGACTGGCCATAAGATCTTGTTGTCAACTGCAGGAAAGCCACAACCACCGCAGACATTATCAGTGGACTGCCGGAAAACGCGCTTGAGCCAACCAAGGGAAGACCCATTTCACTTCCTAGTCAGCACCTCCCGATCTGCTCTTCACTAAGTAGGCCTAAGTTTCCCCGGCTTGTAGAATCCCCACCAGCTGAGAGAGCTTGAACGTTTGGAAAAGCAATCCGTCAACAAGTTCTTCGCTAAGGTTGGGAAGTCAAAACAAACAAGGCTAACAAGTCGAAGCCTAGAGAACGGTGTCTTCTGCCTGTCGGAAGTTCAAGTGCACAATGTCCAACCTAAATCCTGTTGAACTAGCACCAGTGCCAAAAGTACAGCAACTTCACCCAGGGGAAGTGCCAAAATAATGAGAAAGGTCTTGAGTTCTGAAGTACTCGATATTATGCTTAACTTAAGCGACAAAAGCGGTTCGTGACAATCGCCAAAAACTCGACAAGTATGCTATTATGCAACCTTCATCTGTCTTGTAGAGCTCTCATTAGCACCGATCCGGAACATGGGAAGTCGTCGGGAAAAGCCGATGGTGGCGGTTATACATCAGAAGAAGCCAACTGCTCCAGCATAAGATCGTACTCATCCACATGACTGTGCATCTTGCAGCGCTTCTTCCCGCAGCCACTTTTCTTTCCGCTTTGCAATGCTCCACCTGCGGTGAAAGCTCTGCGTTCTTGATTAGGAAGGTCGGTTAGCAGACTATGTCGTGTCTTACTGGGTACATAACCCAGCGACCTCGGCGATCGGCTATCCTGTGCCTTTATCGTCTTACTGGAAAAAGATTTTGGGCGATTGGGTAGCGTCATGCTCTTCTTCTGCACTTGACTGTTTTCCGCTGCGACGGACGTCCTTCTTTTCTGGACTGCCGGTGACTGTTCAGCCGAGACCGTGGAGGAAGTGTCGTCGTCATCTTCATCGTCGAGATGATCTAACTGACAGGCGGGAGCGAAGCTGGACTTGGAGACGGGCATCATCACTGCAGTGAGGGGATCCATCACATCCGTTAGTTCGCCCTCCATGGCCTGCCCATCTTCGCCGGAGTCGGAGGGCACACATCCTCGCTTGCTGCTTTCCAGTATTAGGTTGGGGTCGGGGCCAACGGATGAAGAGCCTCTGAGAATATTCATTTGTGTACGGAAGCTGGCAATGTCTTCACCCATGTCCAACTTCTTGGCGGCGTTGTAGGCGTGGGTGTACAGCCGAACCGCTCGCGTGTGAAAGGCTAGCTCGATTTCACAAAAGTTCATTAATAACCTATAAAGGAAGGGAAGAAAGTCAATGTAACAATCTCCGAGAAGTCTTTACCTTGAAACATGAGGTAGCGAGGTTACCTGCGGACATCTTCTAGCCTCGTCTGTTCAAATTTATCAGCTTCCCTCAGCAGTACATCATGAGCCCGTTGGGCATCCAAGGCTGCCACAGCCGCGCTATCCTTCTTATGCTGGCGAGCTTGGTCGTTAGCATCGCCCGGCGATTTGCTATTCATCCTTTGCAGCTGCTCCTGAAACTTTTGCTCCTTGTCCCTGATCTGTACGCCCTTCTGCACTTCCTCCTTGATGGTATGACACATGGTGCCGTACTTGGCGAAGCCGCCGACCACTTTGGCCTCGATGCGCAGGACTCGAGCATGCATGTGATCCTGCACAGCGGCTAAGAAGCCGCTGTACTCGGTCAGTTGCTTCTTGGTCAGCGGCGAATGAGCTTGCGTCTCGGAGAACTGGGCGATGCATCGTGCCAGAAGGTCACCTTGGTCTCGTAACGCTGCCAGTGTTCGGCCATATGCCGCAAACTAAAGACCAAACCATCATATGCTTTCCAAGCTCGATGATAGCAGTTCAGTACTGTATACATCATGGTCTTCGATACTTACTCCGCTACAAAACTTGCCAAAATATAGGCTAGTGTTGCTGGTGTGTCCTTTGATGATTTTTGACTGAAATTCCAATGCTGTTGGATCGTAAGTATTCTTCCTGGGGACATCCAATGGATCAAGAGGGACGACTGGGTCGGGGTTGAGAGTCTGCTGGCTGGCCTTACCCGTGGCGGCAATAGCTTGAGTGGACTTTTTAATGGTCGAGTGCTTGCTACTGGTAGGCTGCGGCAAGGTGGAAGGTCTACTGGTGGCAGTAATGGGGCCTGTCTCCTTCTCCGTGTCCGTCGTCCCCGCAGTCGTGGCTTCCTCGGTGCTCATCATTGCTGGGCTTCAGGTAAGACAACTTGGCAAAGATGGACTTGATAAAAGCGCCTTGCACTGTGACAGTCAACGTCATTTCCCTCCAGTGCCACATGGTGACGCTCACTGCCAAACGCCTGCAAAAGGCTGGCCCCAATCGAATGGTAGCGCTACCCACCTTCCTCTATCACAATTTGTTACCACGGTCACTAGATCTGGCTCATCGATAGACGATATAGCATGATCGCTCATTTAACCAATTTAGTAGTGCGGACTTCCGGCTGATAATTCAGCAAGAGAACCGACAACAAACTACAACAGACGACAAAGCAAGTACCAGTAGGTCAAGAGCAGCTACACACAACATCAGCCGACGTTCCCATGACATAATTATGATACTTTGGATGTATACTACGGTGACAAATAAAAGGATGAGGCGAAGGGAAGGAAGAAATGTCGCCGTTAGTAAGAGGGTACAAGGCGTTCAAGGAGATGGGATAAGGGCTAACTCTTCATTCCTCCTCCTCTTCTTCTTCTTCCTCCTCTTCGGACAGTATTCGGTCCTCCTCCTTCTCCTCTCCTTCCTCGTCAGCCTTTTCGGCTTCTTGTGCGGCCTGGTACAGCTCCATATCTTCGCCTTCGTAGGCGGTAAACTCCTCCTGTCCTTCCAAGAGGTCTTGCTCAGCTTGCTCTTCCAGCACTGACACTTTGCCCTTCTACAACAACAACAAGAAGGAGACGCTGGGTGCTGCTACAGTACACTTTACCAGAGATTGAATTGATGGTATAAACTGTCTCTACCTTGGTTGACTTCTTTGCTGACGTCGTCTTCTTGGCTGCTCTGGCGGCCTTCCTGGCGGCCTTCTTGCGTTCCTTGGCGTTGAGGGCGGCCTTGGCCTTCTTGCTGATCCTGGTGATCTTGATCACTTTGACACCGGGTTCGGTCATGTCAATCTCCTCCACTTCTTCTTCGGAATCGATGGCTGCTTCGCGTTCTTGCCGTGTCTGATGAGGCTTGCCCGAGGCCTTGGCCATCTTCTCACGGACCAAGCCATGCTCACGCGTCATGTGGGTGCACAGAGCTTGGTAGTTGCTCTGCTTGGCGAAGCTGCAGCCTTGGATGGGGCAGACGTAGATGAAGGTGGCGTTGGGATGCGTCTCCGAGTGGGCCAAGGCCATGTGCTTCTTCAGCTCGTACAGCACATTGTGCGAAAAGCCACAACCCGCCACCGGACACCAAAACTCACCAGCTTGCTGCCATACAAAGACAGAACACGACTGTTAGTCCACTGTCAGCAAAAAGCTCATGCCCTAGCCTACAAGTATTCCTTCAGCACAAGCATATGCCCGTATGCAGCTGCCTGATGTGCCTAGTCACTGGGCCCTACTTTCACGTAGCTGCATACAAAGGGAGCTACTGCATGACTGACCAACTGTGTGCCAGTGCTTGCATCGAGGTGGATGGTGCTATCTAGAAGGGCAAAGGCCGATATAGAGGGCTTACTTACCGTCGGTCGTCCAACAATGCGGATAGGTGTGCGGCCATCAGGGCGCGTCTCTTCGATGGCCTTCAACGACTTGGTGGCTGTCTCCTCCAGCCCCTCCTTGGCGGCTTTGCCGTGGACATTCTCGACGTGAAAGTACAGCGACTGGATGGGCCAGGCTTGCTCGTAGTTGCAGCCGGCAAAGGGGCAGCAGACCAGAATGTCCTGCATGCGGTTAACCTTGGGGTGCTCGTTGAGGTAGTGGCGCATAATCTGCACTTTATCGGCCCCGCTAAAGGGCTTACTCTTGCTACACTCTGGGTAACGACAGCGAACCTGCGTCGGCTTGACCAACTGGTAGGGATTCAGCACCTGCAACAACAAACGACCATGACTATTTTCATTCCAAGGACGGAAGAAAATGGGCCACTGACGTCGGTGACGGCTTCCAAGCGCAGCAGTTCCGTCAAGTCGCGCGTATCTTGACCCTCTTCCACGTCATTCTTCTTGCGCAAGCGCGCCACCGCTCGCTCTTCCGCCGCCCACATTTCTGGATGAGCGCGCTTGGTGTGGCGCCAAATATTGGTGCCGGGAGCCTTGGAGCCGACATAGTTGCAGCCGACGACGGGGCACTTGAAGTAGAAGCAAGGGTTGGGATGAGTGCGGCGATGGAAGCGGCGAAAGTGACGCTTCAAGACCGACGTCGACGTGGCCTTGAAGGAGGCCGCCTTGGGACAACCCCGGATGGGACAACGAACAGGCTCCAACACCATCTACAACCAAGACATTCCCTCTAGTCACCACGGCCATCAAGCTGAGCGACCATGTCCATTCTTACACTTCGTGAGCCCATCATGATGACATCCGTTTCCGGTCCCTCGTCCTGCTTCTCATCATCTTCCCCTTCTGCCGAGTGCTGCGACGTTCCTTCTCCCTCATGTTCTTCCATACTCTACAAGCAGCGACGCATCAGCAGCAAAAGAGGCAGACCAGAGTTTGCCGCTGAAGAACTCACCCGGTTAATCTGGGGTACCACCATCTTTTCGGCCTTTTGCCGCTCCTCCAGCGCTTGTTGTTCTGCGATCCATTGGGGATGTTGGGCCTTAAGGTGGTAGTAGACGCGAAAGTTGCCAATGTCCGAGCTATAGGTGCAGTCGGCGACGGGGCAGCAGTAGACCAGGACAGGGTTGGGGTGGGTGAAGGAGTGCACCTTCTTAAAGTGCTCCAACAGCCGTTTGATGCTGCTGCTCTTGTAAATCTGGAAGCCGGCCTGACAGACGGGCAACGGACACTTTAAGCCGCTCTTCTCCATCTACAGAGAGGGGGAGTTTAACAGTTATACTGTAGGTAAAGTCATGGGAGTGGCCCCCTTACGTTGTAAACACCCAGGATGGGCACCGGTGTTCGGGGCAGCTGGCTGGGCAGCATGTCGTAGGTAAAGTCGTCCAGCGAGCGCTCCTCCACGGTGGCCCCCTCCTTCATGGCCTGCTCCACCTCCTTCAAGTAATCGCCGTGGACGTTCTTGACATGGGTGTACAGGCCGTAGGAGGGCTCATTGAAGGAGATGTAGTCGCAACCCTCGTATGGACACAGGTAGTTGAAGACGGGATTGGGATGGCTTTCGCCGTGGTACTTTTTAAAGTGCTTCAACAGCAAATCCCGATCCCAAGCACGGAAATCGCTCTGGGCGCACTCTGCCATCGGACAGCGCAAGGGAATCTTTCGAGTCTGCAATCATGGCACAAGAGACTGATACTAGTCCTTTCTCATGCTCAAAGTACAGAAGGCCAGCTTACATGCGGACTTCCCAGGACCAGTACGTGCTGTTGAGGACCACTTGGCTGTTCCTCATCCCGAGGCTGCCTGGCCTTCTTAGCTTTCTTGGCAGGAGTACATAGAAGAAGTTCCAAATCCTACACAAACAATGAGAGGATTGTTTTGCATGGCATGTTACCTCTGGAACATCTGACGGCACGACAGGTCAGCCAAAGATGTTAGGAAAGGGACACCAAATTCTGCCGATTAGCTCTCCATTGCTGGGCTTACCGTCACTTCTGCCGAGGCTTCTGCGGCGACAGGAACACTGTCTGGAAGATCGACCGGAAGCTGCAGTACCAAAAAAACAACAAAAATGTCAAGCAGAAATATCCCCTGGTGATGCAGATGGTGTTCTCTTTCGAGACGGTGTAGTAGCAGGTTGTCGCTTACCGAGCTTTCATCGCTTCTACCGCGTTTGCGTGTAGAGTGAACCTTAGTTGGTGTGGTATCCTTGGCTATTCTTGATCCCCGTGGTCGTCCTGGCTTTCCTTTGGGCTTGGTGGCAGGCGTCGATGACGCTGATGCCTTGCCTGCGGGTGGCTTGCCCACGCCCGGTGGGACAATGATGACCGTTGGGGGCTGATAGGACCCAGGATGATGGGCATAGTCACTGGGAACAGTGACGGGAAGTCCATTGGCTTCGGCGATGGGTACGGCAATGACGGTCCTCGTCGGACGACTGGTGGAAGGCGTCAACGTCGACGGACCTCCCGACAGCAGGGCTAACTGCTTCTTCAACTCCTCGATGGTCCGGTTCTGCTCCTTGATCAGCTCATCCTTGCTCCTGCCTGCCATCGTGCTGCTTCCCTAGGCCCCTTGCCTCGTCTGAGAGAATCGATTCGACGGGAGGTTAGAAAGACATGGGGAATAGAGATTTGGCGTTCAAAATGGCGTCCAGCTTGTGGTAAAATACCGACGAGATAAAACACTGGCAGGCTTGCGGGGCCACGTTACAAGATCGGCTCTTTGGCAGGCCTCCCGTGCAATGGCAACCAGCCTCCTTTGGAGCACATGGCTCACAACTGCCCCAAGTCACCGCGACTCGAATGACTCATCTTTCTAAGACCCCGCCCTGCTGCTGACTAATCTAGTGGTGACGTCATGCGGCACAAGCAGGCTAAATTGCGAAATTTTCCACAATTCAGATTCTTTCAGATTTCAGAAGGATTCTGCTGTCGCTGCTGATTCTTCACAGCTCTATTCCGTAGGGATGTACGTAGTTACGCAGGTGTTACGGAGCACATACCTTTCGACGCCGCGGAAGTGACGAAGTCTGTCGCAGTTGGTGCAGAGCTGAATATGGCATCCGGTGATAGCGGCCAAACTTTGGTTCCGACGGAGGCCGATCTTGCAGCATTCTCCACTCTTCTGCCAGCCTTGAGGAAGCAAGTCAAAGATGGCGCAGATGTTGTCCGCAAAGTTCGGGGAAAGTTTCCAGAGGAAGACGTCAATACTTTGGAGGTACGCAATTGCTTTTCAGCTATTGGAACTGAATGCACTCTGCTCTGGTTGATAACAGTTACTGATTTGTCGCTTGATTGTTGATTCGAGGACTATCAGTGTATATTTACAGGGAATCAGCTTTTTGGAGCTGAAGAACCAGCTGATGCTAAACTACCTCCAAAACCTCACCTTCCTTATGCTGAAGAAAGCCTCCGGAGTGTCGATAAAGGATGATCCGGCCACACTGCGTATTGTGGAAATCCGAACGGTGCTGGAACGGATGCGGCCGATGGAGAAGAAGTTGAGATATCACATTGATAAGCTTTTGAACGCCGCCACGTCGAAATCGTCCGAAGGCAGCCAAGATCCCCTCAGCTTTCGACCTAACCCTGATCTGATGGTTGGGGCCGGAGATGAGGAAGACGAAGGTGTCGACAATGATGAAAGTGAAGTGGAAGACGGTGACGAAGGTGAGCCAAGTTAGTTCTGTCTGGTTGATACGTTTACTAAACAATAGTCAACTTAGCTGTGGACTCTGCAGTTGCATCTGAGAAGAGGGCGCAGAGAAAGAACAAAGCGCGTGATGGCGTCTATGTCCCGCCGAAGATGAGCGCTGTTCCGTACAGCTTTGAGGAGAGGCCCAAGAATCGGACAGAGAAGGCCCAAGAGCGTGCCAAGCATCGGGCGCTGCATTCCACCATCATGCAGGAACTACGCCAAGAGTACTATGACGAACCGGAGGAAGTCCACGATGGCGATATCTACCGCATGAAGGCGGATAAGCGGGCCAAAGAGCGGGAGGCCTACGAAGAGCGGACCATGACGCGCTTGAACGTAAGCAAGAAGGACAAGGCTCAGTCCAAGAGGATGGCCACCATGTCCAGCCTCTCTCATATCGCCGACTTTAACGACTTCCGCGGCATGGACAAAGGTGACGATGATGGTGGATTCTTTGCTCAGGCCTCCAAGAAAAGGAAAAATCCTCAGCCGAAAAAGGCAAGTGACCATAGTCTTTCTTCTAGAGATGCTTTCTCACCGATGCTCAGTGCTTAATTTTTCAGGGCAAGAAGTCCAAAAAGTTCAAAAAGAGGCGATAGAGGAATCCGTCCAGCAGTGTTGTTCCGTACCGTCCTTTCCCGATACCGAGCTTCCATGGAAGATATTCGTAAGATTTTTCTTCAAAGATGTACTTTTGAGACATTAATTTTACTGATTTCTTGCTTGTCAAAAGTTTTATTGCTGGGAAACAAGGGTGCCTCTCTCATGTTAATCAATCAACTACGAACGGTAATACTTTACGTTAGAGCCGGTTAGGCCTTTGTTCTGACATCACCAATAAAGTGAGAAGGAATGTGAGTGAATTTCCCGAACGATTACAGTGAATAGTTTTCGTCAGCTACATATTGTGTTTTGAATTGTGAAGCGCTGTGATTGATGTTCAGCGTAATGAGCTTTCCAAGATGAGGGTAGATTGTACGGGGAAGGATGCCTGACTCTCAAGATAGAACGTTAAGCGGTGCCTTTGCTATCCGACGGGGGACCGTTCTCGCCGACACTGACTTTCGTAACCTCGAACTCTGGACTGAAGAGGACGAGGAGCAGCACCGGGATGAGGAGAAGGACGATTATGCTGCCAACGATGATTTCGAGTTGGACGACAGCATTCGCTATCGCCCCCTCAACGTCAAGTCTGTCTTGAACGATGTCTGGGACCGCTTGTGCTGTCGAAAGTTTTATCGTATCGAGGGTGAAAAGTTTTACTTTCTCAAAACCATCCTGTCCAGCGAGTTGTGTGTACTGGAACTGTGCCAGTTCGAAGGCACGCCCTATGTCATCAAGAGAATTCCACTTCGAGAACCGGAAGGTAGGTCCATACCAGCAGCGACTTTCCCATGCAAATTCATGTGCCGATTTACCTCTTTTAATTAATCTGTCGGTGTTCGTTCTCTTTGCAGATTTGATCCGGGCAGCCGATCAGTTTAACAACCTTCGCAACTATGATCATCCGCACGTGGTGTTCGCATATAAGGCTGGAATCGGCAACTCGCCGACATGGACTAACTGGACCCGCACTGAAGTTCGCCTAGTCCTCCCTTACATCACCGGTCACCTCCTCTCCGTCGAGCTGGAAGAACGGCGGCGGAATAAACTGTGGATTCACCCACGGCGGATCCTTCGCATCTTACGCGAACTGATGGACGGTCGGTTCACAATATCGCCCATTTGTTCTAATAGCCTCAGGCGCGCAACCTGGGCGGGCCATTCAGTTGCCTCAACATTCAGTTTGATTGCTGTGGGTATATGAACTTTATTGTACTGTTTGGCAGGTCTGTTTGAGATACATTCACATTCTAACGGCGACGCTCATCGGGACATTCGGCCGGGCACCATCATGATCCGCGTGCCCGATGACTGGCCGGTCATCGTTGAGCTGGACTATTGCTCGCCGGCCGTTGTCATGACCAACGATGATGAAGAGCTCCAGCAGATTATCCAAATCTCCAATAACGTCACCTCGCTCTTTTATCGCGCACCGGAAACCTTTGATATTAGCGTCGAGTCAGTGATCGATGAGAGGACGGACATTTGGGCTGCCGGCTGTGTCCTGTTTGCCATGTGTTTCTTCCGTTCGCCCTTCCAACCTGAAGGCAAGCTTTTCTTGATCATTTCCTCAGGCATCATTATGTAGATAGATGGCGCAGTTGAATGACCGGACACTGTTTAATTGTAGTGTTCTTCGGCAGATGTGTCCGATCCACCGCCCAAAGACTTTGCCATCGAGCCGGTGCGTGAGGCCATACTTAACCTCAAGATGGAGCATTTCCTGAACCATATCGTTCCTTCTGACTCGCCGTACCCGGCGGAGATGCACGCCTACATGGCCAGACTGCTGTCGGTTGACTTACTCAGTCGTCCCACCACCGAGCAGGCCATCCGCGAGCTGGACGACATTATCGCCAAACTTGCAGGTCTGTCTAGCTTCCTGATACACTGACTTCCCACCACGTCTAATTGGGCGTTGCTGCTGTCTTCTGTAGGCCCAGACCAGCCAATCTGTGTCAAGTACCCTTGGGTCAATCCAGCTGCCGACGAGATGGCTGCCGATGTACTGAGGAACCGCGACAAAGCCATCGAACTGGATTTTGATAAAAATTACCCCAACTTGCGCAGCTACTCTTATGCCGAAGCATTCGCCAGTATGTCCTACTCCATTAGTGAAATATTTGTACATTGGGCTGTATTCTGGGGGAATCGGCTTCTGTGCTTTCCTTTCGGCCTTTCGTATCCTGACTTGATGGGTCACATCAGTGTTCTTTTCTGTTTTAGACTGTATGATCGAGAACCGTGATCATTGCCAGTACCACATTGACGAGATGGTGTACACGGTCGGTAACATGCAGTCCGAGTCGCGCTTCCTGCACCACGCCCTACGGACCATGCGCAACCGCGGTTACGGAGCCAGCCGCGTCGACATCTACCCGCGCTTCGTCAAGAACAACTCTACCATGCTGGGAGCCTTCCAGCCACCGGAAAGTCCGCGGACGGCTCTGCGACCCAGCCGCTTCCGCATAGCCAGCTTCCCCAAAAGCAGGTCGACCGACGGTCAAGTGACCTCTACTTCGCCTCGCCCCACTGATCGTCTAATGCCCAGCCAAGTTGGCCAGCTGGAGATTATGCCCACTATCTATGACGATCTTCGAGAACTGGCTTCCAGCACCTCTAACAATGCTCTGAAATAGACTAAACCTAGTAGTTGAACCTCCTCACATGCCACAGCTCCCCCAGTAACCTCCTATTTTTGATGACAAGCTATGTCTTTGTTTCCTAGCGCAGCTCCTACCTTGTCCATGTTGACAAACTTTGCAGAGATATTTATCTGTATATTCTCCGTGCACTTGCCGCCCTTTCTATTGATATTTCGAAAGGCACCATCTTTGCGAATGCTTTTTTAACACTGCTACATTCGACATAAAGTATTCTTTCTGTACATTCTGTCACATCTAGTAAAAAAAAGTCATTAGACTGTGAGTAGTCATTTGTCTGGTTCCGTCTGGTAAGAATATTTCCAACATGACGTCTGTCATTGAGGGCTTATAACTACAGCGCAGTAAGTATTTCTGAGCCTTCTTTGGTGATGAGGATAGTTTCTTCAAACTGGGCTGATCGGCTGTTCTCGAGGGAAAGCGCGGTCCACCCATCCTCCTGGATCTCCACTTCATCGCCCCCTTCCGATATCACCGGTTCTACCGAAAAAAGACGAGACGGCAGCCTTAGTTAACACTTTCTCCAAGGACGATATTATTCCCACTGACAAGTGAGGAGAAGGATGGCGCTTCCATACCTATCGTGAATATCATTCCGGCTTTCATGACGGCCGTTCCCACGTTTCCGATGTGTATAATGTCGGGCTTCATGTGAAAATCTTCCCCGATTCCGTGTCCGCAAAATATCGGAATTACGGAATACCCTGCCTCATAAGCAATGCCCCTAAAAAAACAGGTGCAAAATGAGAAATGAAAGCTTTGATGGTACAACTAACAGCCAATGCTCAACCGAGATGTTCATTATAATGCAGGTCGCTGGATAGCGTACTCTATAGTTTGCCCGATATCCGCCAATTTCCTTCCATCTCGACAAAGCTTGATCGCTTCATACAGTGCTGTCTTGGTCACGTCCATCAGCCGAACTGCCTCCTCGTCAGTCCGTCCAACAGCGAACGTCTCCGAGCAATCGCCATGATATCCGCCTATGAAGACCAGTACGGAAAGACAGAATAATATTATACGTCCTAACTGTCTCCAGTACCATATCTAGCTTACTGACACATCGACATTGAGGATATCGCCATCCATCAGAGGCCTTCTATCGGGCATTCCATGGCAAGCCACGTTATTGACCGAAGTACAGATGGACTTTGGGTAGTTCATGTAGTTCAAGGGAGAAGGATAAGCGTCATGCCGTACAATATAGTCGAATGCCATCTCGTCGAGCTCATCCGTCGTCAAACCAACCTGCAACATTAAACACCGCCGTCAAAGTTACGGCACATGACCATCAGAGAAGTACCCTGATGGATCAGAAGCCCGATTCCGGCGAAAACTGGCTTGCTATATGAGCTGCCTATAATTACTTACATAAAGCGAAACAACTACAGTGGCACAACTTGGTCTTCCACTTCAATATCTATAGTTCAAGCTGTTGCTCGCACCTTAAGCTGCGAACCGAGGTAGTTCAAGGTCTTGCGAGCTAATTTACAAGCATTACGAACGCCATCAATCCGCGGAAGGGAGTGCAGGTTGGTCTGCTTCCTGGCCGGTCCCACATGGCCAGCTGTGGCGTATGGTGGCGCGATCACGCCACGTGGTACACGTCGGATCTTACTGCGTGCATCGGGATCGTAGTGTAAATGCGGCTGCACTAGGTTAAACCTTACGGCAGTAGAAGCAGGATTCCTGGGAACGGTCGAGGAGCTAGAAGAAGCAGAGAGATGGACTTGCCGTCTGTATAGTTGAGCAGCCTCCAACGTTTCATTGCAGCGAAGTGATCTAAGAGAAAGAGACACCAGTCTTGAACATGCAGCGTCAAACATGGATACTAGTCAGTCGACGACCGATTTTGACGAGAGGAAAGATGGACAACGAGCCATCGGCACAATGTTCGAGAAGGAAAGTGTTTTGTGACTTTTGTCGCTGGATCTTCTGGAAGACTGGAACGCTGAAATTGCACCTTGTTCAGTTGTTGAGTCGTCAGGTGAGAGATTGCGTAAACCAAAAAATCGTCAGAGTTTGGGAGTGTGCACCGAAACCCTGCTCGTAATTTCACCCCTGATCGCCCGGGGAGTGCGCCGCAATCGGTCTATCGAAAGGCCTAAACACCCCTGACACAGCCCTTGGACTTTAAGTCGTTATATGGGTTATGGCTTCCTGACGTAGCCGTTTGACCAGTGGTCGGTTGGTCAAATGGTTTCAGCTCCATGTCCCTCGACGTTTGTTCCATGTTGTGACTGTTGTCTCAATAGCAGTTGAGAAAAGCCCCTGGGGTGCCAACACTTCAAAACCGTTTCCTGAACAATCGTGTTGTTAGTCAATGTTCCGGAAATTGGGCCACCGAAACCCATATTTTATACATAAATTAACCACTGAATAAAAGTTCGATAAGTAAAAAAGGCAATCCCGTTATGTTGTATCGTGTTTCCATCAGGACACAACATGAAGAAGGACTACTCGTACACAACACAGCCGGTGACACCTTGCCAAGTTCTCTTCCAAGTTTCTGGTAGTTACGTCAAAATCTCCGCCAAGCCAAAGTTTCTCACAGCAAAGCGTTCGAAAATAGAAGAAGGTAAACTTCAGCTGGGCAGAACAGCTAGTTCTTGAAGAGCGTAAACTTTGGCCGTGCTTCCACTCCGCGGGCTGCTTGACTGACTCGTTCTTGTTCCTGATGTGACTGTAACAGAAGCACCATTTAGCATATGATACTTGGCTTCAGCACCAGTAGGAATAAACTGCAAAATGGACTTGAATGGAAGGCATGAAGAGAGTGGAAGAAACAGAGTATCAAACTATGCCATTCCGAAAAGCAACTTACGACAAACTCCATCTGTATTTTCATATTCGCCGGCAAGGCTTCCTTGATGCGTTCCCCGATAGCCACACAGTGCGACTCGTCTTCATCTTTCGTCCATATGCCAAAGCGGAACTGTTTAGCCCGGGCAGAGGCAACCACTCCGTTGACGTACTCTCCCGTCTCTCCAAAATGCTCTCCCACACATATCATCAACTATAGACCGAAGAACACGTTAAGCGATCATTTCTGGCCTCGCAAGGAAAGGATAACTGACTAGTTCTCTGAAGATGTCATCGACGCGTGGTCCAACTTGGCGAACCTCAAAGGCAATTTTCCACGCACCACCTAGCCGATTTTGCTTGTCTTCCCAAGCCGGCTTTATTCTATCCATATCGGCTTTGCCACCTCGGAACAGAGAGTAATCGGAGCCTTTCCGCAGTTGACTCAAAGGCGTTATATGATGGTACAACCTACAACAACCGTCAAAGCGACCAAAATGAGCGTCTGGGCTCACTCTATTAAATATCGCATGATCAAGCAGCCTAATCCGTAAGATCCGCTCGAGGGACCGCTCAATACCCCAGCTCGCTAAAATCACTTACGCCCAAAAATCTTCCACTGTGTCAAAGGATAAGACATCTCGGTTTGCTCTGGACCAGTCTTTCCTGGCTTCATCGGGGTCGAGGTAGTAGAAGGTCCACGAAGTGGCCAGAGGATGCGTTATCTGGCTTTCGTCGAGTTCTGTCGTGACATCTGCAGCCCCCGGGCCCATCTCTTTTTCGCCAACCACCTATAAGAGAGGAGCCCGGCTAAATTTGCAATGTTTCCAAGTTTTCTAGATAGATGTGTGTACGACCATTTGTTCTCAACAAGATCCGAAACGAACAAGTCAAATACTGTCAGCCACACACCGACAGTCTCGGTGACCTTGATCAACTTGCGTATTACGTCACTGATACTGACTGGGCGATATACGGGAGACTGAAAGTTCCGTGACGCCTGCGCCACACTGAACGAAGATACGTCAAATCGACAAGCTTGATTGATTGTTGATTCGTGCTGATCCTCTCAAACTGCTTTACATCCCCGACTTAGATCTTCGTCCGGAACCTAGTCAACCCGATATCCAACCCCAAAATTTGGAAACCCTTCTTACAAAGGGTCAAGTAGGCGATGCTTTCCTGCGGAAGCTGGAGTAGGCCTATTGAAGACCCTCTCGCGCTGGGATATTCACCGGTAGAATGACAAGCAAATTTACCAGGACTTACCACTTCAGACGCCATATCTTGCTAATTCAGGTAGCAGGGGTATGCCAGTGACCGACTTATACACTGGGATCGAAGTTGGGACCAGTATTTCTCGGAGTAGGAGTAGAAGATTAAGATGAATCCGTTCCTCGCGCTGAACTAGCAAACGGATGTCGAAAGTTCATTGCTGTGCTGTGCTGGCAAAAAATCCATCTGCTCGTTTCGAGAGCCGTGACGTCACATGACCTAGCGCGAAGAGCCTGCGGGGCCGCGAACATCGACCGGAACGAGTGTGACGTTGTACCGGAATTCGCAGCAGCATAGTGTGAGCATACCCAGACGCATCTCAAGTTGACAGTCTGTTGACACTGTGAGTATTAGCTTTCTGGAATGGGCGGAGCGTCCCCAACACAGCCAGGAATCAAAATTAGAGTCAGGCCAGTGCTCGAATCTGATACATCGTGCCAACCTGGTTCCAACACCCATTTTTACAAGCTTATTTTGTTGCACACTCGCACCTCAGGGGCTCCCTAGACCGGAAGCGCAAACGATCTTATGGATCATACGGTTCTTCCCGTTCGCAGCGGCAAACCCCTTCTGGCTTATCGCGGTCCCAGGAAAGAATACAGCAGTTGAATCATACTAACATTCCTGCTAGCTCACTGCCACAGTTGTCTGCCTCGGACCACCTATATCGAAGGATGAAGTCCTTGTTACAAATCTTTCATGGGTTCCCGCAATCCCACGTAGCAAACGGATGCGGCGGTCCGACATCCGCGCTGCCGTTGCTGGCATGAATATCAAAATATATGAGTAGGTTGCTCGGCGACAGTGTGGACTTCGGTTAGCTCCACCGCTGACAGCTTCCGAAGGCAGGAAGGCGACAGCTATAACACCGTCAAACTGATCCTACTGGCACAGGGACTCGGGACCTCGTTAAACCGAACACTTTCGACTTCCAACTTCCGTAAGTGGAAGATGTTTCAAGGGGGATCCACATGGCCGTGTGGCTTTGTTGTGCCAACTTCTGGGAAATTACTACGAAACAACACTGTCTCGAGCAGACTGCTCCATCAACGTGATGGCAAGGCAAGTTTTTTTATTACGCCCAAGGAACATGGTGGTGGCCGACATGCTACTCCTGCAGCTTTGATCTACATCGTATCTTCATGGACATTCGACAATGCGTTTGCAGATTTCGCGGTCGATGTTCTTCCGAGCCAAGAGACCCAGAGTACTTTTACAACTATTCCTGCTCTTGGCAGCCTTCCTGCTACTCGCCTTGTATTCCATCAAAGGCCTGGGTTCGCAGCTTACGCCGCCACATTTTCTGAAAGTCACCGATCAGCCTTTGTGTCGGAAGTCGGACATCGGTGTTGACCAACCCTTAATGCGAGTCATGGTAGCCTTCTTCCCCGTCAGTGAGTCCAACTACCTTATCCAGATTAAGTGGTGCTTTCGAAGCTTGCTGGAGATGCTCAAGAGCCAACCGCCATTGTGGCGCACCGACGTTATCCTCTACGTGCAGAATACGACGGCCAAGGACCTTCTGGAACTGGGGTGCTCCACCCAGCCTAGAAAAGATAAGGAGGAACCTTTCAAATGCATATTGGTCCAATACACCAGAGTAAAGGATAGGCCGGTCAGGCTTCTTCTCTCAACAGGTACAATCTTTGTCACAGGGTCCGTATCGGGGCACTCCGTAGTCAGGTTCGAAATGTGGTCTTGTTCACTTGCAGAGTACGAGCAGGACCTAGTGGAACAATTAAAGGAGTTTCCGTCCGCTGATTCGATTGTGCCCTTGGCCGAGCAGTCTGAACACTTTATCCAATACGACGTGGTTATCCGTTCGGACCTGGATGTCTTTTTCACTCCTGCCTTTGCTACATGGGTGCCTGGTCGATGTGAGTTTGTCTCTGGCAGTGGCGGTTACAGTACGAGCTTCAACGTTCAGAAGTTGGCCGCAGTAGCTCGTTACAACAACATCCCCTTTGACAGCACCATTTGGGACATTGGCTCAACGTGGGTGACTTCCGGCCCTTTGGCGGCCAAGGTAGCTCAGCGCACTCTCCACTGGATGATCTTCCTCAGCCGGACGGAATTTGCTCCTTTATGGCGAACGATGCAGTGGTGGAATAAAGCGACTTTATGGCCGGACTGGCATTTTGGTGTTAGTTTAAGATTTAAAATTGGTTTATATTAAACATTTAACGAATGTTGATAAATATGTTAACAATAAAACAATAGACGTTGTTTATCGTTTTATTATTTACTCCAATTAATTATTTATTACTTTGTTGTTATCCAGGTTATTTTATTGTATGGCGCACAACTTGCCGTCAACGAAGTCATGAATGCGGCACCTCTGAACAGAAAGACGCTCAATGGGTAAGCAATTGTTCAAATCGAAATCCATATTTATCCAACCAGCAATGCAAACTGATCTCTGCAGGAGAAGGGAAACTTACATCTACGTGAAAGCCAAGCTGGACATTCAGTCCTCCTCCACGCTGGAATACGAAAAGGCTGGAGTGCTGCATATTCACACTTTCCAGGATGGCGAATATTTCAGCAAGTTCAGGTTCGTCGAGGGAAAGTACGCCGGCAACGACACGCTTTTACCGCCATCGCTCAACGCAACCCAAGGAAGAGTCTGCGACTATGCAGCCTACATTGCTCGACAAAGTCAGCTCATCTCGCTGCCCGAATTAGGGAAGCAGCTTCGAAATGTTAAATCTGGTCATCTTCTTGTCTAGCGTCTCCGTTATGGGATAACCGTGCGCATTTTTGGTGTCGTGTCGTAGTTTTTAGTGTTTAAGACACTCGAGAAGGATTCTTTTAGTTGGTTAGAGTAGAGTGTGTGACCCTTTCTGGGTCGTTTCATCCCTATCACCGAACAACAAAATGTTTCAAAATTCACTGAAAACCTCAACGAGACCAAACTATCAACGTCAAAAACATAAATAAATAAAAGTCCAAAGAAACCACTAGCGGAATATATTTGACAGCAAACCAAGTACCTTCACCAGTAAGAAGTTTGTCAGATGAACTGCAGGTTTGTTCCACCATAACCGTACTGGTCTTTATGGGAATCAAACAGTTCAGTTAGAGCGTCTAGGTACTGCAGATGGAGCGAGTCGATCTCCACTTCCGATGGCTCGGCGATCTGCGTTACTGGCAGCGGCTTTCCAACTGCAGAAGAGATGGCGAGATGAAGGGTGAATCGAGGAGCCACAAGCGAATGGGTAACCTACCGACAACATGTATAGGGTGGCGGCGTGGCATCCAGCCGATGGTATAGTTTGCCAGACCTCGGCCGACAAAAAAGACGGGAACGATACCCGTTCGCTTCTGCAGCCATCGTTGGCCTCGTCGGATCAATGAGCCTGGCGGATTCGGTATCAACTGCTCGAACAAGTTGTTCTCCCCTGAAAGGAACGATACGGGACTGACAGTTATGAAGACGCTGCCTGGAACCAGTGCGCCCCATCCTCTTACCGAAACCGTAGACGGGAACCAAGTAAGCCCCCGTCCTCAGTGCCATCTTGATGAAACCCTTGCGGTTCTTTAGCACCAGCCTCGTTCCTCCGGGGCGCGCTTCCATCGACTCACTGGCTCCGCCAACGACCAAGACAATGGCGTTTCCGGTCGAGGACTGTGTAATGTACTTGATGTTTTCCTTGGAAGCGTTAGAAGCACCCAGGGCCATGAAGAACTCTAACATCACAAGGCCGATAACAGATTGCCGTTTCGTGCCCAACATATACAAAGGGGATAGACTCACCTCGCGCCACCGGCCAAATATATGCCAACCTCGTTGTTAGCAAATGCACCGTTATACCAGGAAACTTTTCGCTGAAGCCCAAGGCTTCAGTTAAGAAGGAACACAAAGCACCCACACCTGCAAGTAAGAGGCACCGCTCAAGATCTACCTCCTATTGCTGTCCAATTGGCCTAACCAGAGCTTGGGCTAACCACGTACATCACTTACCCGCAATGCCGTGAGGGTGATAGCCGAACAAATAGTTTCGTTCAGCAGGGAGATCATGAGTTTTAATCAGGTCAACAGGAAAGTAGTCGCACCAGTACGAGTAAATCCACAACTCTCGAATCCATTGGAATCGTCTTCCGCCCCGGTTATGCTGGTTAAAGTCCAAGTATAACCTGCAAAGGCAAAACGATCGCAACCATCAACCGACTCATATCTGAAGACACAAAGAGGCCTCTACTGCCAAGAATCTTGACGTTTACCAGGCAAAATAGAGGAGAGGTATCCAGAAAAGGAGTCTGCAGCAGAGCAGACGGTAAAAGATGTAGATGGTCACTATCCATCCACCCATAAACCATGTAACGAGAAGGAATGTGGCCAAGGTTTGAAGGCGTCGCTCCCACGGAAGGTCGAATGGAGCAAACTGGATGCCCGCGAACTTTGCACCTTCTCGGAATGGATGACGCACATCCAGAGCATCCTGCGTTTCGTGCACGTTTGACTCGGGGACCTTATCCGGAGAAGGGCTCATGGTACTATCCGAAGAAGTGCTCACGATGGCTCGGGAAGCAGGAGCGAAGGACAAGGACAATCCTGCAGAAAAACTGCCAACCTAAACTGACTGGTATTAACGCAATCACGCATGACGTCAGGAGACTTGCAGTTTGTGCGGCTGTTATGCATGCGGCGCTCGTCCAACCGCTGTGATGTCACACAGCCGATCTTCCACAGATTAACGGGAGACAGAATGCATCACAAGTCTGTGAAGTTACAGCATCTTACCTGTACCGCATCTCGTTATTCTTCATCTACCCACGCCACATGCGCTTCTACTCATCCCAAAAATTGCTGACAAGAGCAGGATTTGGCAGCAGACTCCAAAAGTCGTGGGAGAGGATCCAGCTGTTTCACAAAGTTATAAAATGCTCCAGTCAGCTCTTCTGGTATTGAACAGTTTGCGAAATCGGGCAGCACGCCAGCAGTCATATAGTTCCAGCGATGGATGGGTACCATATTCCTACCCAGCCAAATTGCGGTGAGCATTTACCATAGATTGCTTGAAATGCGCCGACGGTAGTCTCAGCGAGACTATAGGAGAGCTTTAACTTCACCAATGATAGATACAAAGCATATCACTAATGGTGCGGAAAGCTTGCATGGAGTGAATACAGAGATCAAGTTGCCATCTCGGTTCACTTTGCAACTGTAGCTACGGCCTTGCTCCGCCCCTTTCGTGACGTGTAATTACATTTTGCTTTCCGGAGCTCCCTAACCGTACAATCAACTGAGACACTATGGTTAGTATGGTATACAGTGAGGTAAAAAGTGAGAGCAGGTCCTCGTCCGAACTTTCAGGGAGCGATGCTCGTGTTGGACGACCAGTTCTCCGCTCTCAGGAGAACGTCCACATCGCTGGTGTAGATTCCGATTCGTCCGACAGTTGAATACTTAGTATGGTCAGGACCGATGGGGACGATGCGGACGAAACGAGGCTTCACCGCGATCCCTTGCAGGTATGCGGAGAGTTGTTCAGTGGTGATGTGCTTCGGAACACCCCTGATGGCGATGTCGCGACTCGAAGGGCCTCGCGCTTGTAGTGGATTGGCTGTTATGGTCTGCTCGTCAGCCTGCTGAGTGCCTTTCATAATGACACGTCTTACCTTCCGCGGCACTCCATTGTTCTTCGGTAGTTTAGGTTTTCGTGCTGCAATGGAAGCGAACGTAGGAATGGTGGCAGGCTGCTCCGTTGGAATGAGGACACAAGGCTTGGTAGATGGGGTATAAGTTGGCGGGACGAGCAGCCGTTGGGGGGTGTTCTCCAATGTGGACAATCTTTTCAGGATGGCTTCATGGCTATCCCGTGGGATCTTGATTTCGTCTTTCAGCTTCTGATTCGCAACCTGTAAAGGCGTGACCTGGTTTCTCATACGTTCTTGCAAGCGGACCTAGAAATTTTTCAGCGATCGATTAGGATTCGCCTAACGAATATAGAGATGGCTGTGCCTCTATTTGTATCTCTCTATTGGCATCTCCACTCCCGTGAAGTCTGGATACTTCGCTTCCCCAGCTTCACGCACGTTTCTCTTCATCGCTTTTTCCATCTTGGACGGAAGCAGCAGGATGTTGTCGCGGAGGTGATAAATAAGCCATCCTCAGTCGACTGAGTCGGGCAGCCGTAATGTCTTCAATGAGATGACGGCTGCCAGATGATTCGAGAGCTTGGTTTTGCGTTGTAGCTCCTACAGCGCATACTATTATTTTAAATTCAGTAACGGATCTTGTGTCGATGAGATTCGTTTGATGTCCGGTGATTTTGGCTTCCGCTCAGGCTTTCTTCTATGTGGATGAAAAACCAAGGACGTTCAGCGATCGACAGGTGGACGGGACGGAACGAGTAAGTGTTTACTGTGACAGCTCTGTTGATGCTGAGGTCAAGGGAGTACATGAGGTCAATCAGCCGAGCGCTCCACAGTCAACAGCGCAGCGCGGGGAAAGTCAGCCAATTACTTGCAGGCGGGCGTGGTAAGTCAGGCTACGTCGGAGGCGGTCCCTGTGTCGTCACCCTAATATCAAACCGTTCAAGGCCGAAGCATGGGTGATTTCCTGCTTTCCACATCACCAGTGATATGCTTTCATAGACATATGCAAAGACGGTTGAAGACTCTTGCTATCAGTAATACTGGGATAAATACGATAAAACACGATACGATATTTTCTGATAGATATCTTTCGACAATACTGTATGCTCTCCCGTCATGGTCACCGTATGAGAACTCTTTCTCTAGTTTCACACTCTGAATGGAGTGACGTACGTGATTTCGGGAGAGTATACAGTATTTATATTTCGTCTTACATATCAACCCCGTATCGATAATTCGATATGATACGTTTCTGATATTTTATTGTTGACATATCGGATGTTATTTGCAGTGATTTATCGATAAATCAAGCCAGTAGTACAAAGCTGACCGTGTTGTAGTCAAAGAAACGAAAGATCTCAGCGACGGGAGTCTCTTATCCTACCGCCTGCACCTATCAGTGTGTGGACTGCGACGAACAAAAACTCAAACAGTAAGGTTAGAAGTGGAAGGAGCTGAACTCAGACCTTAAACTTGCATCGCTTTAGGTTTGCGCGCTGCTTGATATTAGTGGCTCACCTTCAGGTCCGTACAAAACCCCTCAGAAAGAAGCAAGAAACAAGGCTCGTGAATACCTTGAGGGATACCGAACGGTGGGTTGCTGGACTTGACACCAAGAAAACAGAACTTGTTCTGTAAGCCATGTCGCAAGACCATCAGAGTAACGCCTTACTTCAAACCATATACGGTGGACAAGCATCGTAAGACAGCGCATCATCAGGTATCCGCTGCAAGCTTTGTCCGGACAAAGAGACGCGAGTCAGTGGAACCAACCGAACCATTCAGAGCAAAAGCTTTTTGCGACGGATGTGATACGTTTGTTCTGTTGGATTCCCCGGCAAGAATTCTCCAACATCACGCGTCCAAGAAGCACCAGCAGTTGCTAGCTGAAAGGCAGAGGAAACCTCTTAAACCTTTGAGATCTATGCGTCCGGCAAAAGCCAATCAGACAATAATTGAAAGCTGGGTCCGTTCCCTCGCGACAACGGGCCACGCTTTCGAAATTAGCAACCATTTTCAGGACTTCCTTTCCAAGTTTGTTGAAGGTGGCAGTTGCATCCCAAAAGCCAACACGTTACGGAAGAACTACATACCTAAGCTGGCACAGGAAGAAATAGCTTGCCGAAAAGCTTTATTCAGAAGTAACTTTGAAAACATTTCAAAAATTACGTCTTTGTGCAACTTAATTAATATATATTGTAGGCAAAAAGTTCACCTTGGCTGTAGATGCCTCTAAAGTGGCACATAAGCACTGCATGTCCACCGTTATCATCTTAGAAGAATCAGCGAAGGGCATGCTTGTCGATCTAGATTTCCCGAGAGACTCTATGGATGGAAAGTACATAGCTCGCCTTATGAAGTACGTGATGGGCTTCTACGAGTTAGATGCCCACAACTGCATCGAGTTCGTCTGTGACGGACATTCGGCAAACAGGAGGACGTTCAATCAGTACTTACGGAAAATCATTCCCAACGCCACCTACATGACCTGCTTTGCGCATATGTGGAACAACGTGCACAAAGATTTCATAGACTCCATGCCTCAAATCAATAAGTTCCTTTCCTTGGCAAAGATGCTGTTTGCCAACTCCGATCAGAGGGTACTGGCTTGGCAGCTTTTTCTTGAAGACAGAGGTATCTTCAAAGCAAGACCCGTGTTTTACGTCGCAAGTAGATGGTCAACGTGGCTCAAGAGCGGACAGTACTGGCTGCGGTACTTCGATCACTTCAGTGAGTTTATCGACGAGGTGGACAGTGCAGCCCAGTGCATCAGCGAACTCAAGGTTCTTCTCAGAGACTACCGTCAGTCCGTATTGGTGAAGTTTCAGCTCATTCTACTGGCAATTTTGGCAATCCCTCTGGAATCAGAACTTGCGAAGTGCGAGTCCAGTTCCTTGCCCGCAGCTCCTTTCGTTCTTCAAGCTGTCTCAAAAATGCAGGAGTTCTTCAGCCAGGCGAAAGTCGACTGCTGTCAGGATTCAAAATACATTCCCGAAAGTGAGCTGTTCAGAGACATACCAACAAACTTCGATGATGCCAGGAGTGAGTTCCGAGCTGCATTGAGCAAGGCTTCGAAATGACTCTCAAACCTCATTGCAAACGAGCCTTCGCTTCGCCATCCAGGAGCAAGTTTTCTCGAAGCCGTTCAGATTTTCAGTCCAGCCGCACTCAGAAGCAAGCTTTCCAATCTGAGTCACCAAGACATAGAGCGCTGGAGAGGTCATCTAAAGTGTGTGAAGGACGTTACAGCAGAAGAGTGGGCAGACTATATCAGAATGATAAAGGATTTTCCTGAACTTCACAGACCAGAGATCGTAGATTTAGACGACTACTGGAAGAAAATGGCAGAAGATTTCCCAAATCTGTCAAGAGTCGCATTGCTTAACATCTGGTTGACGGTTAACTCAGTTGAGGTGGAAAGAGGCTTTAGCTATATGCATACGTTTCTTGGTTCAAGGCGGGGTTGACTGACTGAAAAAAATATAGCCTGTTTAATGTCTTTCTGCTTCAACGTTCGAGAGAGGTCTTCGAATGATGTGATCAAGCGTTTTATCTCTTAGAGCAGATACGTACCGTTTTATCCGATTTTAGACCCTCGAACGTAGAATAGTAAAAATGAGACAAATTTGTTTACCGAAGGCGGAAGTGAAATGAAGG